>CAUYRH010067273.1:0-55784 GCA_963574655.1 Perodicticus potto | reverse complement strand
CATTGGTTGATGGGCACTTGGGCTTCTTCCATGATTTAGCAATTATGAATTGGGCTGCAATAAACATTCTGATACAGATAGCTTTGTTATAATGTGATTTTTGATCTTCTGGATATATACCTAGTAGAGGAATTATAGGATTGAATGGCAATTCTATTCTCAGCCCTAAGAATGGAAGAAAATATTTGCAGGTTATGTCTCTGACAAAGGTTTAATAACCAGAACCCACAGAGGACTCAAACATAATAGCAAGAAAAGAACAAGTAATCCCATCTCAGGGCTTTTTCTTATTTCACATCTTATAGTTGATTCTCTATTTTTCCTCTGTTAGTACCTACTGTTCTTTGTATTCTGTTACTTGCCCTGTCACCCTTTTTCATGTTGGTTTTTTCACTTACTACCTTACCCCTCCAAACCTGCTTTCTCTCCTTTATTCCTCATCTTTATTGGTGGCTGAAATGTCTCACTTCCAGAACAGAACAAATCACTTTCTCTCCCATGTTCCTGCTACACTTCTATTATAGCAATGTTGCTAAAAACAATGATGGACAGGTCCATGCTGAAATTTTAATATTTTGAGAAATAAGGACAGAAAAATTAGTTTTCTATGAAGCACAAAAATATACTTCATAAATAGAACTATTGATTTAATGGCGTAACATATTTTATAAAACAACAGTCCCCTTTATGAGGACTCTACCCTCATGACAAAATTACTTTCCAAAAGATCCCACTTCCTAATGCCATCACTTTGGGGGTTATTATTTCAATAAAAGAATGTGTAGGGGCCACAAACATTCAGACTACAGAGTGGAGCTAGAGAACCTGTGTTAAAGCCCAGTATCGACTCCTTTAACAAAGTTTAAAAGATAGTTTTGAAAGTAACAGACTGTTCCCAAGTAACTTAGTCGCAAACCACAATTCATATGAAAACATTTAAAGGATCACTCCTTCAAAAAAACCAACATTCATCAACAATTTAATTAAAACTTACAAGGCACTCAAAGAGGCAAAAAAACAGAACCTGCAATAAAAAGAAAAATGAATCAATAGAAACATCAAGGAATGACACGTATAATAGAATACGCAGGCAGTGGCATAAAGAAAGCTATTGTATTCTCTATATTCAAGGAGATGGAGAGAGCAGGCGCATGTGGGGTGATACGGAACATAAAAAACACACCCCCAAATTGAAATTCCAAACCTGAGCAATACAATATGAAGTGAAAAATGCACTGGATGAAGTTAAGCACAGATTAGACCCTGCAGAATAAAAGACTATAGAATTTAAAGATAAAATTTATGTAGTATTTGTATTATGAAATCTAAGATACAATTTAGTATCAAGTAGTAGCAATAAGTATCAATACTGGTAAGAAGTGTGCATTTCTGATTAACCTGAGTGAAATCAGACACACCTCCTCTAAAAGAGATACTCGGAACTAGACCAGAACAGTTCTTAGTTGTGTTCATCAAGGCTTCTCCCACCTTATTAATACGGATTGACACCAGAGCGCTATCTGCTATGATGTATACATAGTAAGCATTTGTATCCCATTGTGGAGCGTAGGATTAGACGATCTCGACAAATTCTGGAAAATAACTTTGATGGTCATCCGCAGTCAAACGGCAGAACTGACACATAGACGTCCTCTCTTTTGCCAGGACAGATAAAATCAAGTTGAATTCAAATGGCTTCAAGTAGGGCAAGTCTTCGTCCTGTCACAGATTCCACAATGCCCAGTCTCTAAGAATTTGAGTTTACAACTCCAGCCTTTTCAGAATATTTAAAAAATTTTTCTGAACTGCATGAATTCCTCTTAACTGCAGAAATCAAAGGAAAAAGCAGACAAGCATTGCCATTTATACCTGTAGAGTATCAGAAATCCTAAAAAAATTCTCTTAGATGTTTACCAACAAAGAATATATGTCAAGCAAATCAAACTGTATATATGTGTCACTTTTTTTTTGAGACTACTTACAGAAATTATGAGGCCGTAGTGATAAGAGAAAAAAGATAAATAATTGAACCATGTCTTCCAAATGTACTGAGAATCTATAGAAGGTAAATTTAGAAAATGAAATTCATATTTCTTAAAACAATTGAATGAATTCTTCATTTTTTAGTCACAGCAGGTTCACGGTTAGACCTGTGAAGCTAATAAAGACTGGAGACCTCACTTTATTCTTGACAGGCACTGTTGAGCTTTTTGGTTTCAGTTCAAGCTGAAAAGTATTCCTAATACGATTTTTTCTAGCTCATTTTCTTGCAAATGAAATCTCTGCTTTGTCTTGTCCTTAGTTGTGAAAAATAAGTTCACTATCCCCAGGTAACTTGTTGAATGCAGTAAAGATTTAACTGTTCACCTAATCCTCAAGCCTTCTCATATTTAATGTTCTTCAGACTGTCTAGCTGAGCAACATTTGGGTTATTGTCTTTCACTGACGTTACCTAACTTCATTACATGTTACTTCACTGGGTTTCATATTTCACAATATATTTAGCTAAAGAAAATTTGCTTAAGAGTAAAGGATTTGGATCTATTGTTGGTTATGGTTGCTACATGGGTGTCACATTTAGAGTTGTATGTGATAATATTTCATGGTGATTATCCAAATTTTGTAAATAACTACCCCTAGACTTTTTGGCACTTGGATTTTTTTTTCTTTTTTTGCTGGTGAAATTAGTGTTCTGCAAATTAGAAGAGAAAGGAACAAGTCCTCCATCAACCTTATAACATTGTCTACTTGAGAAAGTCAGCGTGTTGATTTGTAGGTGATTTATTTTGCTCCACTGGATTCTGGATTCTACTTTCAACCAGGTCATTTGCATGCCAGGCTGCGGAAAGTCTCTCAAGACCGTTTCCTGTGAAATTGAGCAGCCCATTTTCATTTCTGTATTACAAGAGTTTAATTTTGCCAGGGCATTTCTTTTCTCCTAAATAAAATTGTACATCCACTTAAGTATCTTGCCACCTCTCCTTTGCTGAGACTTCCTGATGTTTGAGCCTAAGCCTCTGTTGAATATAATCAATGCTTTGTATGAAGTTTTCCATCTATTCTGGATAAGTTGCATCCCCTACTCAACCTTACTGACCCACTCAGCACTATCTTCCAAAGAACCCACGTGTATCTGGCAGGTGCTACATATCTTAGCTGAGCCTGTGCTGATTTTCCAACACAGTGAAGTGAGTGTGTGCAAGGCTTGGAAAAACTGAAAAAAAGTCATCAGAGGAAAACTCATGTTGTTTATCATTATATGTTTCAGTCTGATGGTGGATCCACTTAAGAAACTAATAACTAAAAAAAAAAAAAAGAAAGAAAGAAACTAATAACTAATTTGATTCGACGGAAGGAGGGTAAACAGTGGGACCATTCCTATGGTTCATATTGCAGGGATACAAGTCAAATCTATTAAGTATAGAGTATAAATGTCTTAACATAATAACTAAGCAAATGAGGTGAAGACTATATTAACATGTTTGATGTAAGCATTCCTAATTGTATATAAAATCAGCACATTATACCCCATAAAGGCACCAATGTACATGATCTATGTGTTTACGACTTAATTTAAAAACAAACAAACAAACTAATAACTCCTGTGGGGTATACAAATGGATGTGCGAATAGAATTTAAGCATCACATGGTTAATGAGACGTACTCTGAGTCTAGCATGGTAACTAGGCACGTTTGCAGTGACTCACAGGTGTTGATAGGAATGTACATTCTGTACTGTTTCTTAGCTTGATGTTTGTGGGTTCCAGAACTTTAATGTCTGTGGTTTAATATTCAGAAGTAATCACCAGAAGGTGGAACTATTTTTAATAGTGTTTTATATTGGTGGCCTATGGCTACTGTAACAAATTGCCACAAAATTAGTGGCTTAAAATAATACAAATCAATACATATTTATTCTCCTATAGTCCTAGATCTGAGAAGCCCAAAATCAGTATTGCTGGCCAGATTCAAGATGTTTGCAGCACTGTGCTCCCTCCAGAGGCTCTTAGGGGACAATCAATTCCTTTACCTCTATTCCTTCTTCCAATTTTTTTTTTTTTTTTTTTTTTGAGACAAAGTCTCACTATGTTGCCCTTAGTAGAATGCTGTGGCATCACAGCGCACAGCAACCTCCAACTCCTGGGCTAAAGTGATTCTCTTGCCTTAGCCTCCCAAGTAGCTGGGACTACAGACGCCCACCACAATGCCCAGCTATTTTTTGTT
Source organism: Perodicticus potto (assembly GCA_963574655.1). Taxonomy (NCBI): domain Eukaryota; kingdom Metazoa; phylum Chordata; class Mammalia; order Primates; family Lorisidae; genus Perodicticus; species Perodicticus potto. The sequence continues at coordinate 51,559 of CAUYRH010067273.1, read as the reverse complement.
TGCAGTTGTCATTGTCGTTTGGCGGGCCTGGGCTGGGTTCGAAGCTGCCAGCTCTGGTGTATGTGGCTGGCACCCTAGCTGCTGAGCTACAGGCGCCGAGCCATCTTCATATTCTGTTCGTTTCAGTAGTCATTTCTGCTTCTGTGCTCAAATTCTCTGTGCCTTTCTCTTACAAGAACACTTACATTTAGAGTCTCAATGGATAATCCAGGACAATCTCCTCATCTCAAGATCTTCAGATTAATCACATCTTCAAAGTGTCTTTGGCCACAAAAGGAACATTCGCAACTTCTAAGCGTTAGGGTTTAGGTATGTTTGGGGGTCATTATTCAACCACCACAGTGTCTGAAGCAGCTCTTTACCTCAGGATCTTATTTAATTTTTTTAAATCGTGCTACTAATAATGAATGATTAATTTTATACTGTGAAATAAAGACTATACAGTTGAATGAGATTGAATTTAAATATATTTATACATGCATCAACTATCAACATAAAATTAAGGCGTTCTGATGTCAATTTTAAAACCAACTCACTGAGAACCTGATGGAAACAGCCATGGTAGGCATGGAAAATGCCCTTATCATAAATCTCTTAGCATCTTGATTTTGAAATATCCACAAGCCTATTTGTCACCCACTAATGACAGTTTCAATTGGAATAGCCTTTATTTGTCTAAGTCTTAACTTTAAGGAGAATATTTGACAGTGATTTCTACTTTTTTTTTCCAACTATTTACTTTGTAAATGTAATTGCAAGATTGTGTTCCACATGTAAAAAGAAGCTAAAATGCTAAAATGTCAGGTTACTCAAACACACACACACACATACACAAACTGAACATGATATTAGTGGAGATGAGGTGGGAAAATTTCCCAGGTGAAAGCACCACTGGGGGAGGTGAAAGTTTATATGTCACCTCCCATGAGATCTAACTTCTGGCAAACTAAATTAGAAGTCCCTTCATTCTCTCTTAGTCCTTATTATTCTGGAGTCATTTGTTTGTCTCCCTGCTATGGTCTCAATGTTGTTTTCTTCCTAAAATTTGTGTGTTGGATCCTAATATCCTAATATCTCATTAAAAGATGAGACCTTTAGGAAGGTGATCAAGATGTGAGGGCTTGACCCTCGTGAAGGGGATTGGTGCCCTTATGAAAGATATTGAAGGGAGTAAGTGCCCTTAACTCTATGCCTTGTGACAGTGCAGCAACAGGTGCTTCCTGGGAAACAAAAACAAACCTTTACTAGATGCCAAATCTCCTGCTACCTTGATCTTGGGCTTTTCAACCTCCAGAATTGTGAGAACATTTCTATGTGTATAAACTACCCAGTCTAAAGGATTTTGTTACAGCAGCGTGAACAAACTAAGACACACCCCGCCAAACTAAAGGCATAATTATGTCTTTTCTTTGGAATTCTCACTGTCAGCACTTGTCTGGAATTTGATTGCATCACAAATATTTGAATCCGTTGATGGGTAATTGGATTGGATTGAGTATTAGCATGAATGAATTTGATCAGAGTAAAAATGCATGTAAGCAGAGGAATGGGAAGAAAAGCTTATAAAAATAGGAATGGCCCACATTTCTGAGATTTTGTTTTTAAGTCAAGAGGGAACATTTCATATGCAAGCCTTATGAAGAATTAACAGCAAAGGAGAATTTAGAGTCAGGGAGATTTAACTAGAAAAGTTATATCTACAATTCTGATTTAAGATAAGGAAATTCTAAATCATGGTGGTCTTAGTTTGGGCTGCTGAAACAGAGGTCAGCTCTAGAACAGGTGGCTTATAAACGGCAGAGATTTATTTCTTACACTTGCAGAGGCCAGAAGTCGGAATGCCAGCCTGGTCAGGTTCGGGTGTGGGCTTTCATGCCTGGTGCAGATTACTGGCTTCTTGTTAGCTTCTTGTTACGTTGTCATATGGCAGAAAGACAACTAGCTCTCTGACCTCATTTATAAGGGCAGTAACTTCACTGAGGGAGCCATCCTCACGACCTAATTACCTCTCAAAGCCCTTCCTTCTAAATACCATCACATTGAGACTGGCATTTCAACATATGAATTTTGGAGGGACAAAAACATTCAGTGCGATAGTGAAATCAGTAAATTCACAGAAAAAAAAGAAAGAAAGAGGCAGGTGGGAGACAGACAAAATGGAAATTTTATAAGAGAAGCTGCTAGGATAATATTATCAACTCTATCTTTTATGTCCTTGGTTAAAAGTTAGTTATGTGCTGTCTAACTGTATTTATTATTCAGCTTGAAAGCAACATTTATAGTTTTGCCCTTTGTTTTGAAGTTTTTCCTTGTCTTGAAGGAGTCATTCTGAAAACTGAGTTTTGTAAATCATATTTCACCAGTTCAAGCAGTATTTCTATTATTGTATTTATACCAAATAAAGCAATTCCAAGTTACCCTGTGTAAGCCACCATTTAGCTATACTTTCTATATTTATAAATTGTCCCTTTAATATCATTTCCTTTGTTGTTTCAGGAATATATCTAGTTTTGTCAGGAACCAGTTCCACTCAAATACTAATACTAATATTTTTATTGCATCCAAGAAATGTTATCTACTTTGCTGATCTGGATAAGTTAAAATATCCATTGCTACTTTCTCTTTGGGTAATGCCACTTGCTAATTCAGTCTTTCCTTGTCCTTCTTGGCAGTCATCTGTACCATATCCCTCTGCTAAAATTAGACAGTAAATAATTCATTTATTTCAAGCAGCATTTGTTGAACACCTACTATGTGTATAACATTGAAAAAATATGTGATCCATTGGTTTTAAATTTTTTATTTTCTTCCAATTTTTGAAGTCTCCCCAATCCATCTTTTTCCAAAGAATGGCTTTAGATCTCCTGTTTCTCCCAACACACCTATATATCAACTGACTGTTCCTACAGATTATTTCTCTAGCATAATTTAAAGAAATAGCATAACTAAATTGTGCAAATGTATTTAGTCAGTCCCTTAGTTTATTTTGGCTGAAATTACATGTCTAAACTTTGTACATATTTTCAAACTTGTTTATCATAGTCTAGGAATGTCTTCACCAGCTGCTTTTGTTTTATTTCAAACCATAAGATATTTACTTTGAAAATTAATGGCTGGATTTGAGGAATATATTTTTTTTATTAAATCATAGCTGTGTACATTAGTGCAATCATGGCATACAAAGTGCTGGCTTCATATACAATCTGAAATATTTTCATCCAACTATTTGACATAACCTTCATGGGATTTTCTTGGTTATTGTATGAAAACATTTGTATTCTGCATTTAGTAAGTTTCACCCGTACCCTTCTAAGATGCACCATAAGTATGATCCCATCATTTACTCTCTCTCCACCCATCTTTCCCCCTCCCCTCCCCTCCCTTACGCCTTTCCCCATATTCTTGTGCTACAATTGGGTTATAGCCTTCATGTGAAAGCTATAAAGGAGGAATATTTTTGTATTATAATTCCTATACCATGTTACTTTGAAATTACTCATTGATTTTTTTAACCACCCTTTCAATCACAGAGTGTAGTTTCTTCTATAAGCAACATTTATTATCCAAAAGACACTGATATTAAGGAGTGATAATACCGTCATTGATTAAGTGATGTGGCATGCATTAGGAAAAACTAAAATCTGATATATAATAATCCATATGATGAGTAAATTCTGAGACTGAAGACTCACTATTTGCATGTACTTTGCTTTGGTGCTTACTTCCCTCCCTGCCCCTAAGGCCTACATCTTCTGGATAACTAACTTATTGGAGGAGTTGACAATTGAATGAGAAAATTAGGTGATTTGCTTCTGATATTATTTTGTAATATTAAGAAATGTCAAATTTAATTCTTGCTTGCTGTGAAATTTTTCAATGTCTCTCATGATTTAAAAATGTGATGGAAAAGTGATGCTTCAGAATATGTACACCTTAAGAGGCTGTTGTAAAAATTAAATAAGATAAACATATAAGGGGATGAAGTGCCAGCTTCATTGTGTAAACTGTTAGTGGCCTGTTGCTTTTCCCTCTCGAAAAAGGGGAACTGGAAAGCCCAAAGTGTGAGCAATCCAGCAGGGCACTTGAATTAATGTCCTATGGGGCTTAGCATTCCAAAAATGGATTAGAATGTTTAAAGTATTACAGTGAATATCCATATGTAAGAGATGAAAAATAGAGCAGGAAAGAGCTGTGGCAATTGCAGACTGTCTTTTGTAAATTGCACAATTTGCATCCACACTTTCCCAATCCCTTCTCTTGCTTCTTCACACATGCGTTACCTGCAAATCCTCTTTATCATTTGGTTTTGGTGTAGCATTGTGGCTGATTATTTGAATTTCTTCTAAAGGAGATGATACAAGGTATCCCACTGCTCCTTTTCTTAGCGGAATTTCCTTTCTGGGTCCTCTGTCTCCGGAATCAAAGAATGAATTCACAGACCAAGAGTAAGCAAAAGGATATATGTTATCATAAATAAAAGAAAAAGTAAAGCCTCCAGCTCAGTGCAGGGGTCCCCAGTGGATTGCCACTTTTCACTGTCTGTCTAGGGCCTTATATACTGTTTCTAATCATATATCCTTCTCTGCAGACATGGGGGTTTGGGGAACGGGAAGGATGTCAAAATATTTCTCACAGCCATTGGTGCCGAAAACCTGTGGGTAGAAGTTAATGTTTAAAAGTGCCATTGTGCAGAGATGCATTCCACTGGTCCTGGGGAGTAGTGGCTTAGATGGAATATTTATCAAATTCGATTGTAAGCATGCTTAGGTCTAGAAAATTGAGTCTGCGTCCAGCCCTAGGTGTAGGGCCCCTGCATCCCTTTCCTAAGTACTTACAACTGAGAGTCTTTGGTAATAATTAAAACTCAGTATCTGCATTATCATATACTAAATTCTATAACATCCTCCACCCTCCAAAACACACAAATCTTAGAAGCTTGTTGCAATAAAAGAGGCTTATTTCTCCCACATGCACATCTAAGAATAAAGAGGATTATTAGGGCTCATTTAGGGGACTACTCCTTCTATCTAGTGGCTCCATTAACATCCCAGATGGCAAAGTGTCCTGTTGGACTCTCTGCATCCAGTCAACACAGTGAGAGAGAATCTGCAGAGAATTGAAGAGTTGGTTTTTTGAGTCTGGAGGTGGCAGTCATTTCGCCTATATTTTACTGGCCCAAACTCATTCATCTGCTGCAGTGATGTGCAGCAAAGGTTAAAAAATAGAGTCTATCTCTGTGCCCAGCAAGAAACGGAACAGGTTCTGGCATTTCCAGCAGTTGGAGTCTAGCTGGTCCATGTCACGATGATGATGATGGTGATTATTGGGTTTGGAATAATCATCTATATTAATTTTAGCCTTATATGCACCCAAACTGTTCTGGATCAGAGATGAGTTAGTTATGATATTCGCTTAACAATAACTGCGTTCATGCCCTTGACCTGGCTGTTTGCTCCTAGATCACACAAGGAAAGTCAGGTGGTAAAATCTCCTTTGTGAGTGCTCTTTCCCACCATAGGTATGAGGATGAAGGAAAAAGGATTTTAACTGTCATTTCTATAGTAGAAAAGGATGGCTGCTTCCACCTCTAATCCCAGAAAGAAGGAGAAAAATTTCTGTTCCTTGGAGAAGAGAAGAAAAAAAAGAGTTCTTCTCTAAAGCTGGTATGTACATCTCTCCAAGGGTCAAATGAATGCCATTATCTCTGGCTTTTCTGACTTTTATGTCTTTTGGAAATGTCTCTGAGGTCCTGATTTCTTGGTTTCTCTTGGAATGTAAGCACAATCCTTCTTGAGTTGGGTAAATCACTTTTGAGTTTGCTCACAATCACATAGTTGTAAAATTGATGTCCAAAGACTTGCTCGTAACCCAAATCTCCAGTTTTCAGTATAATTTATTCAGCCATTATATTGCTGGAACACTGAAATATTTTCTTTACACAATGGCAGTGCTGATGGTCATAGCTAATATTTATCGAGCACTTGCCATATGTCAAAAACTCTTCTCACTGTTTTACTCGGAGTTCATACTATCTCACTGATCTTCACAACCTAATGAGGACACTACTCCTTGAGTTCAACTTTCCTGATGAAAATACAGGGACATGAAGAAGTTAGTAGAACACCTAGATCATCCAAGCAGAAAGCAGCACAAATGGAATTTGTATACGCGGAGTTTGATCCTAGAGTGCTCCAACTATATGCTTTCTCAAGAAGAAAACAGCAATAATGCAACAAATGACCTTTGCATTGCTAAACCCCTTCCCAGAAGTCCTCATACTATTCCTATATTAAGATTCTTGCCACACCCCTCATTTGGATTAGCTACACTTCCATGGGTTTCTATGGAATTCTTTCTTTCTGCAAATGCTATTTCTCATCAGACAATGTAAACATGTTTATTGACAATTAGAAAAGAAGTAGCATTAAGTCAGATAATTATAAAGTGTTTATTTATTGGGTCCCCTAAAGCATAGCCCAATAATGTTCAAAGGAGAAACTCTTTATACCTACTTCTGTACCAGTGATTAAGAATATACTATGGGTATAGCAGATCTTTAATGAGTAAGAAGAATCTATCCTTCTGTTTTTCTGGGGCAACAGCCCAGTTTATTTGTGGAATAAACCAATGGAGAAGTAATTGGTGAAAATACATTAATTAGGAAAATTAACAGCTCTTTTATTATCTATTTAATAGACTTCTACATAAATTATAAGTCCAGGAATCTGTATTCGTGGTAACTGAAACAATTGTACACTCCTACAAGGGATAAAATTATATAGGGGAAAGTAGACAGTACATAAGAGTGAAATTATTTTTCAAGTAACATAAAATTAACCTTCCATTAATTATTCTTAATTGTCATTAATTCTGAAGTAAGAAAAATACTGAACAAATGATATTTTTATACCATGAGATGGAAAGATATATTTTCAACTGACCTGCTTTCCTTGGTATCAGTTTATATCCTCCTTTATTCATAAATTTTTATTCAAATACGAGTCAGCATATTTTGTATCTATCAGACATTGAAACCGTTTTCTGAAACTTAACTTTTTATATTTAATGTTTTTGTAATATAAAGGGAAATAAAGAGGTAATAAAATGCTCCTGATCACCAGAATACTTTATTTGATGAAAACAAGGCAATCATCTTGGCAGAGCGTGTTAGTAATCTCACAAACGAGGGATTTTTCAAAAAATTAATTATACATACATTCCCATAATATTTAACAGTTTACATATAAAACTAGCAATCATCACAAATGATTAATATTTACTAATTCAATTTATTGATGTGATCCTTGAGGAAGGTACAAAATGCTATAGGTACTAGAAGCATGAGAAAAACAAAAGCTTGGATTGAAGCATTCATGCATCTCAAAATTTAAGAACTCAACTCATATCTCAGTGGTAACATGAAGGCTATTATAAATACAGTAGAACCTCCATCATTGACCACTTCCTTACATTGACCAGCTCCTTCAGTTCACCAAATTTTCATAGACCAGACATGCACCCCAAACACACATCAGTATAGCAGGCCTAGTTCCTTATGTTCACTGCCTCCATAGGTTGATCAGTTTGTGACAGTTCCTTGAGTGGTCAGCTTGCAGAGATTATACTGTATTTCCATAAAAATTAAGAGGCTATCATCAAGGATCGAAATTTAATCTCTTATTTAGGTAAGTTATTTAATGTCTGAAATTTTGCTTTACAAAACTTAAAGTTCACCATTCAAAATAGTTTATCATTTTATTGGAAAGGTCAAAAGGTAAAAGAGGTAATATAAAACTAATTTATCATTTGAAAGAGTCAATAAAGATTTATGTGGTTAACAAATTATAAATTTTAAATTTCAAAAAAGGTACCCGTGTCTTAGGTAAGATAAATTTTATATCATGGGAAGACTAATTATAGATCTGACTTTCAGCTGAAAAATTCCACTGGCTCACTTTACAAATAAGGTAACAATAAGACACGAAGTACTTTAAAAATCTCTTAAATAGTATATAGCTTTTAAAAACGTTCTGAGTCTAGGAAAGGATGCACTGCATCAACTATTTCTGCCTAATAATGCTTGTAAGGGAGACCCGTGTTCCGGCTTAAGCAGTGTTTTGTAATCCTGTCCACCAGTGCGTGTGTTCATCCTGTTTGTTGTCTTCAGGCAAGTATTTTTCCATCTCTTGTTGTCCTTTACATTAACATGAATGTGTCAGTTTACATGAAAAATTAGGACCAAGGGTAAAGCTTAGGGAACTTTTCTAGAATGACCTAGACCAAAACTCAACACTCTATGTACAGAGGCCTAGCCGGGCAGGGTGCCCCTGCAGGACTGGCTGAAGCATAATTCTGCTTGTTGGTGAAATATTGAATCCGTGAAACTCACCAAGTGTGAATATCTAAAAGTCACACTATACAGAGAAATAAGGGTAATTTTTTATGTTTTGGAAGAAAATAAATAGTCAGATTTAGTTGCCTTTTACTGAGTGGTGTAGTCTTGAAAGAAGATTAGTGAGACTATGTTTTAAATTGAATGTTCAATGTAAAGTGAAGTCACGGACACATGTCCTGAGGTATTGCTTAGATTGTAGACATTCAGCATTTTGTTTCACATTTAAGGTTTCTAAAGATGCTTTCAAAGCTAGTGGATATCTAAATCTCTTGTCATTGGGAATGCTGTCAATCGCCCTATTTCCCTTTAAATATTCTGTCTTCAAATGCAACTAGTCTGTTTTCATTTTATTAACAAAAGTCAAAATGAATGATAACCTGACAGTTTCTCTTTATACATAACAGACTGGGGATGGCAAATAGATTTTTGTCTCTCATACCTATACCAATAGAGTAGTACTGGTTACCCAAAGGTATGTGTGAAGAGATATCTTAGGTTAAATCTGATCTCACAAGAGAGAATAATTAATAAGCTCTATCTGCTATGGGTTCTTGTTATTTACCATCTGCCAGTAAATCCTTGAGTTTTACAAAGGATATTCATAATACCTTTGCAAATCTCCATATTCAAATAAGAACATATAATTCCCTCTTTTCCCCAAAAGCATGTGTGCACAGGTAAATAAAGAACAAGTCGTATTGACATCTGAGCACTGGTCCAATTGCTTTGCTCATTCACAGGCTAACAAACTCACTCCTGTGTATTCTAATGTGTATGATTCAAATTTGGGCCTCAGAGAAATTGCAGATTACCTTCATGGGTTCTCAAGTTCCAAGTCCAACGTTTAAGTGTGTGAGTGCAAAGAGACTACTTAATAACCAGCATTCAAGTGACTTCTACAATGCTTTTTATTTTATTATTTTATCCAAGTCAACAATGTTTGCTTAAGATGTAAATCAAGGGACTAATTGGACCAAAATTAAACAGGAAAAATAAACACCTTCCTCTTACCAATAATCAAGTACACTGCTGCCAGGGCACCACCTTATAAGCACACAAGGTGACCAGTGGCGCGAGATGCAAGGAGTGAGTGTAAAATAGAATGCATCAGAAGAAAAATTTTAGTAGCCTTTTCATTTAATGTGAAGAATATTAACACCATTCAGAGAAAAGACTATACTGTGGAAGACCTATCCAATATCTTTACTAAGATCTACCGAAATGAGTTGCGGACTCAGAATGTGTGCAGACAGCTCCACCAGCCAGATTTACAGTTGGAGAAGAGACTTTCAGATTCGCTGGGACCGGGCTGCTCCGGATGGATCTGGATGTGCCTCACTCACAGATGTCGTGAGGTGATGGGAGACTAAGAGCCCTGATGATGCTCCCCTGAGCCTTGGGGGCTTGTTTGGTTGTGTGATGTAAACAGCTCTCTGACTACTACTTGCAGCGCTTGGGATTGGCAGTGAGATTCTTTTCCTTTCAAACGGATTGCGAGCACCTGCAGCATTAAGAAGTTTTACATATAGTATCTTATCATTTTTGTGTGTGTAGGACAAAGAAATATTTTTTTCATGTTGCTGTAAAAATATCTAATGATGTTGTTTAACAAAATTCCGAGTAATCCCTGGGTTTCACTTTAGAATTCAGTTGGCACACGACAAAGCAGTGACCTGTTTTTCGCTGTTTTCTTAAATGACGTGGAGCTTTTGTTTACCCAGTGAAAATTTCCAATTTGCTTGTGCTTTATCAATCTGAGTCTTGGCCAGCTGGTCTATGTTCATGTTAGGGCTCCCTGGAAGCTTTCTTGAGACTGACTGTTAACATAGCATCTCAGCTTCCAAGGCAGTTGTAAAACAATTAAAAGTGCCACTAAAATATCTTGGCTGGGATTGGTATTAACAAGAACAAAGGGAATTCAGGAATCTAAAGTGATCTTATTTGAGTCTGTAGAGTCACTTTGTAAGGATTTTAGATTTTTTTTCCACCCAGATCAGTCGCTAGCCGTCTGATCCTTTTCTGTGGACTGACACGAAGTACTTAGGCCTTTTGAGTTACATGATACTTTAATACCAAGCTATATACCAGGCTATGTATATTTTGATACCAAGGTATAGTCTTTCTCCCTGAATGGTTTTGATACCAAAGCTAGCTTTTAGATGTAAATAAAATCTGAATTTTTTGGCTTGGCTCCCATAGGTTAGTGATTAGGGCGCCAGCCACATGAATGGGGCTGGTGGGTTAGAGCCCACCCGTGGCCTGCCAAACAACAATGACAACTACAAAAAAAAAATGTAGCTGGGCGTCATGGTAGGCGCTTGTTGTCTAAGCTACTTGGGAGGCTGAGGCAAGAGAATCCCTTAAGCCCAAGAGTTTGAGGTTGCTGTGAGCTGTGTGACGCCACAACATCACAGCATTCTACTGAGGGCAACATAGACTCTGTCTCAAAAAAAAAATCTGAATTTTTTAAATTAAAAAAAAGTTTTCTCATATAAGAAAAGGGCAAATGTTGTGTTTTGGGGAAAATCTGTAATAACCACTGCCATGGTGGTACTGTAGTTTGTGACAGGTACCAAGAGACTCTCACAGGCACAGTCTGAGCAGACTGTACTGGCCCTGCTGTAGGTATTGGGGGGCCAAAATAACAGAAAGACAGATATGGGTCTAGATGACAAAATCTTAAGACATTTTATTGGTTTTATTGATGACATCTTATTTATTTATTATTTTGATCATTATCACAGACTCAGGTCATCCCCCATGATGAGTCTTAACAGGAGTGGGAAACTTTCACAAAAATATTAGATGGATTCTGTACCAGTACATATTCTTTCTTCTCAATCCATCATCATAGCAGCTCATATAATATAACAGGTTTTGCTGTGTACAATATGCGGCATGTATAATATGCGGCCATATTTTTGACCCAGACTTTCAGAAAAAAAATTTTCATTTTAATTTGTTAATTCAAATTTTTATTTGTTTATATTTAGGTCCTTGCTTTTTCAATTATAAAGGAGTTTTAGCATTTCTTTTTTTACCATATTATAATACACAGTACAAGAAATTTTATGTAACAAATAATTACAAAACCCAAGAACAGATACAAGGCATAAGAAATGTTATGTACTAGTAAGAAATTCACGACATTTAGACATCATAGAAGGCCAAGAGCTCTTTGTTACCTTCAGTATCACAAGTTATCTTCTTCTTCAATTTCTACTTAGTGGTGTCTCCTGAAGAGTCATTTTCCTCAGCCCAGTAAATTTCATCATGCTTAGTTCCATCTACGTCATCGCTGATGCCACATTTATAAAATAAATTTGCAACCTTTTTACACCATTCCACAATTATAGGATCCAATCTCAAACCTGGACGATGGATGCTTTCTTGCTTCTGCGTGTAGGTGTTAAATAATTGTCTTTGCTGCTTTGGCGTCCACCATTGTGTTGGATGGCAGAACAATTGTGAGTAGGACCTCATCCGTGCTGGCCATTTGGGGCAGTTCACAGTTGTAAAACTTTTAAACATTGATAACAGAAAAATACAATTCCAAAACTTGATTTTCATAATCTTCTGAAAGTTTTGGGGCAAATTTTGTTCACGTCCTCATACTCAAGCCGTCTCTTTTCATAAAGTTAAAGCACCATTTAGTTGTCCTAAGCAATTACCAATGTTTTTTTCTTGTGCAGTCCTTTTACCTACTTCTTGTAATTCCTGGTCAAAACCGAGATCCCTGTTAGACAATGCTCCGGAATCCAGATAGTCACCTCTTGCTCTACCTCTGGCCACTTCAGAGTTTTCCGCACACTGCCTTTTTTCTGTCTTGGCTTCTGAAGTCTTTCTTCCTGTTGCCCCCCTGTTGTCATCTGATGACACTCTCCCTGGGAGAAGTCCAAAGGGTCTCTGGGCCGCTCGCTTGCCATGCTGTTTAGCATGTTTAAATGCTAATGTTTTCCATGCTCTTTAGCATGTTTAAATGTTTCTATTTGCTTAGAGCTTGCAGTTCATGAAAATTGTTTCAGTATTTTCCAAGGAACTTTCCAATAACTTTTGTAAAAACTATCAGCTACTTTGCTAGCTTCTGACTAGAGATATACAAAGAAATGTATCACTCTCTATTGGCTGAAAATGCTTTCATTGCAAGTTCGCTGTAAGTTCAATAACAGTAATTACTGTGTTCCATGATATTATTTTGTATATAGATATTGTTATTGCTTTCTAGAGTTACACTTTTAACACATAAGCATAAATAAAGTAATTAAAAACATTTATAGAGACATGGAATTATTACAATCCATGTATAATGCACATTCTAATTTCCCTCAGAACTTTGGGCACCAAAGTGCAAATTATACACAGCAAAGTATGGTAATAGTCAGCTTGAACAATCAATGAATGTATAGGTAGATTCCTGACAGATTATTTTTCTGAAATTATATTTCCTTTTATGACCATCTGTGATCCATGATATGTTATTCAGAGTTAAGTTGTGGTTATTACCAACTCCAAATTCCCCATAATATTTTATAATCTTTTGTGTTCTGCCAATGTCTGGTGTTTTATGGTATTAGGGGAAACATAATTCTTTGCTTCAATCAGCTCAAGACAAAATCTGCAGAGCTTATCTTGAGATGAGCCAAAATTAAATGTGGGGAAAGTAATTATTCATCAAAAACATTTTTAACTAGTGGAAAAAAATAACTCTAAACAACCATACACTTTGGAAAAGCCATATTATTGAAGCTTCAGAGTAGGGCGTACAAAGGAAAACCAAAACAAAACCCCCATATACTGAAGGTGGCGGGTTCAAACCCAGCCTCGGCCAAACGCAAAACAGAAACATAGCCGTGTGTTGTGGCGGGCGCCTGTAGTTCCAGCTACTCGGGAAGCTGAGGCAAGAGAATTGCCTAAGCCCAAGAGCTGGAGGTTGTGTGAGCTGTGTTATTGCCACGACACTTTACCGTGGGCAATAAAGTGAGACTGTGTCTCTACAAAGACAACAACAATAACAACAACAACAAAAACCCTAGGTATTTCCTTAAAGCTTAGTGACTTGCACAGTGGATATCATTTCTCATACAGCATTTCCTTTTAGTTTCTCCTTAGGAGAAACCACAAAAGAGCAGAAATCAAGTACTGTTCTGTTTAGTCATAGATCGTGGGTTTCTACCTCATTTGGTCAGGATGCCTCGGCCATGGTGGGATTAGAGTGGAAGAACAGAATTGTGGGAGTCAACAGACTTCACTTAAATCCCAGCCCTGTGAATTGCCAATTCTTTGATATTGGAGGATTTAGTTAACATTTTATTTTTCAGTTTCCTTATTTATAAAATTGAAATCACAAAGCACACTCCTTAGGCTCATTATTAGGATAAATTAAAAGTGTTTTTAAAGAACCCAGTCCAATGCCTGACACATAGCCAGCACTCCTAAAATCATGGCTATTATTTTTAGTATTATCATGAGACTCAGAAACTATGGACCTCTTACCTCATTTGCTCACCTTTATTTCATACACCATCCTTAGAATTACAGACATGAGCCACCTTACCTGGCCTATATATCAATTTTTTAATTTCATTTTTTAATTTGTTTTTTCTTTATTAAATTATAACTGTGTACATTGATGCATTTATGGGGTTTAGTGTACTGATTTGATATACAATGTGAAATGCTTACATCGAACTGATTAACACATTCATCACCTCACTTACTTATTTGTTGTGATAAGGCAATTATACTCATTTCTTAATAGTTTTGAAATGTACCATTGTATTATGCACATTAGGTGAGTTTTCCTCAAATACCCTCCCTTCTCCTATCTCCCTCCCCTCCCCGCCCTCTCTTTCCTCTTTCCTCCTACTTTCTGGACTGTAGTTATGTTTTACCATTCGTATGAATGTGTAGGTGATTATATATTGTTTTCATAGTAGTATTGAGTACTTTGGATACTATATTTTTCATTCTTGAGATACTTTACTAAGAAGAGTATGTTCCAGCTCCATCCAGGTAAACATAAAAGATGTGAAGTCTCCTTCTTTTTTATGACTGCATAGTATCCCATGGTGTACACATACCACAGTTTGTTAATCCATTTATTGGTCGATGGACACTTGGGCTGTTTACATGTGTTGGCTATTAGGAATTGGGCTGCAAAAAACATTCTGGTGCAAATGTCTTTGTTGTAAAATTATTTTTGATCATCTGGGTATAAACCTAGTAGAGAAATTTCAGGATCGAATGGTAGGTCTATTTTTAGTTCTTTTAGTAGTCTCCAAACTTCTTTCCAAAAAGTCTGTATTAGCTTCCATTGCCTCCAGCAGGGGAGATGTGTTTCCTTTTCTCCACATCAACGCCAACATCTGGAGTTTTAGGATTTTGTGATATAGGCTAATCTTACTGGAGTTAGATGATATCTCAAAGTGGTTTTGATTTGCATTTCTGTGAATTATAGTTGATAAGCAATTTTTCATGTGTTTGTAGGCCACGCACCTATCTTCATCAGAGAAGGTTCTGTTCAAGTCTCTTACCCACATAGAAATGGGGTTATTTGTTCTTTTCTCATTAATTAATTTGAGTTATCTTTAGATTCTGGTTATCAGACCTTCGTCAGAAGTATAACCTGAAAAAAGTCTTCTCCCATTCTGAAGGTTGTCTGTTTGCTTTACTTTCTGCACTCTGGGCTGTGTAGATGCTTTTTAGTTCGATTGGATCCCAGTCATATATTTTTGGTGCAGCTGCAATTGCCTGGGGAGTCCTCCTCATAAAATATTCTAACAGGCCAATTTCTTCAAGCGTTTTCCTTGCACTCTCTTTAGTATTTTTGTAGTTTCATGTTTAAGTTTGCATATTTTATCCAGTGAGAATCAACTTTGTTAATGGTGAAAGGTGTGGGTCCAGTTTCAGTCTTCTACAGGTTGCCAGCCAGTTCACCAAGCACCATTTGTTAAATAAGGAGTCTTTCCCCCATTGAATGTTTTTGATAGGCTCATCAAAGATCAGATGATGATAAGTGGCTGAGTTCATCTCTTGGTTCTCTATTCTGTTCCATAAATCTACTTCCCTGTTTTTGTGCCAGTACCATGTTCTTTGATCACTATAGATTTATAGTATAGCCTGAAGTCTGGTAATGTGTTACCTCCTGATTTGTTTGTATTTCTGAGTAATGTGTTGGCTATTCAAGGTTTTTTCTGATTCCATATAAAATGAAGCACTATTTTTTCAAGCTCTTTAAAGTATAACAATGATGCTTTAATAGGGATTGTGTTAAATCTGTAGATTGCTTTGTAGTATAGATGTTACAACAATGTTGATTCTTCCCAGCCATGAGCATGGTATGTTTTCCATTTATTAACATCTTCAGCTATTACTTTTCTCAGAGTTTTATAATTCTCTTTATAGAGATCTTTCTGTCCTTTGTTAGGTAAATTCCTAGATAGTTCATCTTCTTTGGCACTGCTGTAGAAGAAATAGAGTCCTTGCCTATATTTCAAGCTTGACTATTGTTGGCATAT
This sequence comes from Perodicticus potto, assembly GCA_963574655.1. NCBI lineage: Eukaryota > Metazoa > Chordata > Mammalia > Primates > Lorisidae > Perodicticus > Perodicticus potto. The sequence goes on along the minus strand of CAUYRH010067273.1, from coordinate 35,647 downwards.
ATAAAAGCTATTGCTTTGTAAGTATTGATTTTGTATCCTGGGATGCTGCTGTATTTCTTGATCAATTACTTCTAAGAGTTTTATAGTTGAATCCCTGGAATTTTCCAGGTACAGAATCATGTCATCTATGAAGAGTGTGAATTTGATATCTTCTGACACCATTTTGATACCTTTGATCACCTTCTCTTGCCTAATTGTGTTGGCTAAGACTTCTATTACTATGTTGAAGAGCAATAGAGACAGTGGGCAACCTTGCCTTGTTCCTGATCTGAGTGGAAATGTTTTCAGTTTACTCCATTTATTATGATATTGGCTGTGGGTCTGCTGTAGATGGCCTCTATCAATTTAAGAAATGACCCATCTAAGCCTACTTTCTTAAGTGTTTTGATCATGAAAGGATGCTGGATATTATCAAAAGCTTTTTCTGCATCAATTGAGAAAATCATATGGTCTTTATTTTTTATGTGATATATTATATTTATAGATTTACATATGTTAACCAATCTCATAACACTAGAATGAAACCAAATTGATCATGTCGTATAGTATTTTTGATGTGTTGTTGAATTCTGTTTGCTAAGTTCATATTGAATGTTTTTGCATTGCTATTCATTAATGATATTGGTCTATAATTTTATTTTCTTGTTGGATCCTTTCCTGGTTTGGGGATCAGGGTGATATTTGCTTCATAGAATATGTTGGGAAGTATTCCTTCTATTTCCATGTATTAGAAAAGTATGTATAATACAGGTATTAATTCCTTTTTAAAGGTTTGATAATATTCTGATGTGAAGCCATCTGGTCTTCGACTTTTCTTTTTGGGAGATTTCCTATAGTTGATGCTACTTCAGTGATTGATATAGTTCTATTCAAAATTTTTAATTCACTCAGGTTGAGTCTAGGAAGGTGGCATACTTAGTTATTGGTCCATTTCCTTCAGATTTTAGTATGTCTGAGAATAGAGTTTTTTTTGTAGTAATCATTGAGGATTTTTTTTTTATTTTCTAGGTGTCTGTTGTTATTTCTCTTTTATGATTTCTGATTGCTGATAATAGAGATTTTACTTTTCTGTTTCTGATTAGGTTAGCCAAAGGTTTATCAATCTTATTAATTTTTTCAAAAATCCAAGTTTTTGTTTCATTGATCTTCTGAATGATTCTTTTGTTTTCAATTTCATTTAATTCTGTTCTAATTTTGGTTATTTCTTTTCTTCTGCTGGGTTTGGGGTTGGAATGTTCTTCTTTTTCTAGTTGTTTGAAAGGACCCATTAAATTGTTGGCTTTCTCTCTTTCTTGATGAAGGCTTCCAAAGCTATAAATTTCCCTCTAAGACTGCCTTTGCAGTATCCTACAGGTTTTGATAATTTGTATCTTATTGCTGAGGCAAGAGAATCATTTGAGCCTGGGAGTTTGAGGTTGCTGTGAGCAGTGACACCTTGGCCTTCTACCAAGGGCAACAAACTGAGACTCCGTCTCAAAACAAACAAACAAACAAAAGCCTCTAGTGTGTCTATCAATTTTAATTTTTTAATGGAAAAGTAGGACCAATGAAGTATACAAGCTGCAAAGCAGGGCTTGATACTTTGCCTTTTGGACAATTCACCACACTAGTCTGCTTCATGATGGCATGTATAACAATTTATGAACACAATCTTTATTTTGAGGAGTTTCTCCACAGTATCCTTTCCTTCTCTCTCAGTCTTCTATGGGCTAAAGAACATGATGGACAAAAGCTTAGAATGAATCAATATGGTTCACACACACACACAAAAATAAGGTTCACAATAAAATTTGCACTTTCAATCTTATCCTTGTGCCTTTGTAATCCCATGTTTCTTTATGTATTTATTTAGAACTTAGTATAACATGCAGCTAATTTTGAATTTTAAGTAAAACAAGGTTAGTATTTTGTAATGTCTCATGTTGAAAGTTATTGTTGGGTGCAGAATTGGAGGGCCTCCTATAAAGACGTGATTTATAGACATTCTGCAGTGATACTTCACTACAGATATGCTACTCATGAGAAGCCTGTTGTCCAGCCAATTCTCGTTGCTTTTTAAAGTGATCTATTTCACTACATAATGTTTTGCAAAAAATAAATGAATAAATAAAATAAAATGATCTCATTTTTAAACAATGTTCTGTTTATGGGGGGGTTGATGTACATTAATTCCTTTTATATTCCTATAAATGGCTAGTCCTTAACCTTCAGATCCTGAGGATTATTCTCTTTTTGTAAAATGGGCATAGTAAATAAGAATTGCTCTCACTTTAGAGGCTTAATCAAGGGATTGCAATGGACTATTCAACAAAGATATTCAAAAACTTTTATGTGATTTAGAGCAGACATGAGCTTGATGTAGTATGAAGGCAGACATTTTAATGTTGGACTCACAGTTTCATACCTTTTGCTTCCAAAACTTTGAACTTGTTATTTAAATTCCTTTGTCTTAGCTTTCTCATTATACAATAGAAATAACAATACCTTCTAATAGGGTTATATAAATACTAAATAAAGTTTTAAATAAAAAATAAATATGGCAGTGCCTGTGGCTCAAAGGAGTAGGGCGCTGGCCCCATATGCAGGAGGTGGTGGGTTCAAACCCAGCCCTGGCCAAAAAAAACTGCAAAAAAAAAAGATACAAATTTATGTTAAGAATCATAGTGCTTATCACTTAATATAGTAAAAGTTTTTTTTCCCCCTACCTTTTTTCTTTCTTCTGTGTAAGGGATTGTGTATTAGTTTTACCCCATAAGACCAAATTTTATATTTCCTAATATAAAAATATTTCCTGAGCGAACTAAAATTATCATCCAATTTCCAAAAAGTGTTCCATAAAATGTTTAAAGGACTATTATTTATGTCTCTAAATACGAATCAAAAATGTTTTCACATAGTAAATGAGAAGATCTCATGAATGTTATGTCAATCAGGTTGATAAAAATATCTCAGATTGTATGTGAAACCCGCACACTGTACCCCATGATTGAATTATTGTACACAACTATGATTCAATAAAAAAAAATGAAAAAAAAATAATATGCAAAGAGAAATAAAATAAACGTTATGGCCCAAAGAACAAATGGTGTATGGAGATAGTGTGGAGAGGAATTATATAGTTTAGTAAAGTAAAGCATATAATATGTTTCTATAATAGATTGAAGAGATTTATACCATAAATTTGTGATTAATTGAATATTACTTATGCAAATTTTCTGAGCATTGATTAATATTTTAAATGAAAAGTAGTAGTTATATGCAGCTAATTAAAGTTGACACAAAGAAATAAAAATATGTAAATATGTTCAAAATCAAATCTCTAAAAATAACAACAAAGTACATTATATGTATGTATAACTCTATGTCACTTTTTTGGATACACACAGCCGAGTTTATTGGTTACCTTTGTAAAGGAGACCACCACCTCAATCTGTTACATAGATTTTAAAATTTACATATAATAGTTTTATGTATTTATGAGGAATAGATGGTATTTTGATACATACATACACACAATGTATGATGATAAAATCTAGGTAACTGTGTTATCTGTCACCTCAAACATTTATCATTTCCTTGTGATGAGAGCATTCCAAATCTTCTCCAATTATTATTTTGAAATATATTGTGCATTATTATTAACTATAGTCACTAATTATACTATCGAACACTAAAACTTATTCTTTCAACCTATTATTTTCGTACCATTAACTAACCTCTCTTCATCAACCCTTCCACCTTACACTTCCTAGTGTCTTCTTACCTTCATTTGACTCACTACCTCCATGAGACTATTTTTCTTTAGTTCCCACCTGTAAATGAAGATATGTAATATTTGTCTTTCTGTGCTGGACTTATTTCACTTAACACAATGTCCTCCAACTTCGTTCATGTTGTTGTGTGTCAGGAGTTCATTCCCTTTTTATGGTTGAACAATTGTATATACATACCTTTATTTTCTTTTATTATATCTTAAAATATTTTTTATTTTTTATTTATATAATGGCACATATAGATTATAGGTTACATTTGTAAGGTAACCTTATAGATTTTATAAGGGTACATACAAGTTTTATAGGTTACATTGTTTGAATTTTTTAATTAGTTCAACTCAGACTAAGTAATGTTTGAGTTGTAGTTGAGCCCTTCACACAGGAGGTGTGCCACACATTCCTACATTTTACCTGTTAGGTGGGAGATTAGTAAGCCTCCGCCCCTTTTCCCCCCACTTCTTTAATTGAATTGTATTTTCCCTTTGTGTGGGCCTGTAGTTGTTTATCTACTAGTTTTAAATTGGTAGTGAGTACTATTTCTTCATTCAAATATCTGTTGATAAATAGTTGGGTTTATTCTACATCTTGGCTATTGTGAATAGTAGTACAATGAATATTCAAATGCGAATATCATTTCAATATACTCATTTCCTTTCATGTGTGTGTGTCTATGTGTATATATATGTGTGTGTGTGTGCGTGTGTGTGTGTATAGATATTCAGCAGTGAGATTGATAGATTATATGGTTGTTCTAGTTTTTTGAGAAACCACCACAATGTTTTCTACAGTTGCTATGATAATTTATGTTCCCACAAACAGGAACATTCCCCTTCCTCTATATCCTTACCTGCATTTATTGTTTTCTTATTTTGATAATTGACAATTTAACTTGAATAAGATCATATTTAGTTTTGGTTTTGATTTGCATTTTCCTGATGATTAGTGACGTTGAACAATTTTTATATCCCTGTTGGGTATTTGTATGTCTTGTTAAAATGCCCACAGATCCCAAAGTGATCTATAAATTCAATGCAATCTCTATAATAATGCCAATGAAATTCTTCACAGATATAGAAAAAAAATCTAAAAATTTGGATGGAGCCACAAGAGACATGGAGTAGGAAAGTAATACTGGGCAAAAAGAACAAAACTAGAGGCATCACACCACCTGAGTTCAAAATATGCAACAGTGCTGTGGTGACCAAATAGCATGATGCTGGAAACGAATACAGACACATACACCAATGGAACAGAATAGATAACCCAGAAGTAAATTCGGGCATTTATAAATAACTCATTTTTGAAAAGTGTGTCAAGAATGCACCTTGGGGATTGGATAATCTCTTCAAATAAGTGGTGCTGGAAAAATTGAATATCTATATGCAAAAGAATGAAACTAGACCTCTTTCTCCTACCATTCACAAAATCAAATCAAAATATATTAAAGACTTAAAAATGTAAGATCTGAAATTATGAAACTGTTAGAAAAAACATTGGGTAAATACTCCCAGACATTGTTCTGGGCAAAGATTTATTTATTTATTCATTTATGTGTTTATTTATTTACTTGATACTTATTTATTTATTTGTAAGACTTCAAAATCACAGGCCACCAAAACAAAAATTGAAAAATAGAATTTTATAACATTAAAATGTTTGTATGACTCTAAGGTATTATCAACATTAAGAGACAACCCATGGAAGAAGAAAAAAATATTTGTGAACGGTCTATCTGATTGCTAATCAAAATATGTAAAGAAGGAGTTCAGACAACTCAATAGCAACAAAATGAAAAGGATGAATTGGCAAAATATCTGGATAGGCATTTCTCAAAAGAATGCATATCATCTACTTTTAGGAAGATTCTTATAATTGTTTTCCTTCTGAAAATGGTATAGTGTGTTTGGTGGCATGACAATGAGACCTTGGGTTTAGTCTGTGGATTACTAAGGAACTGTGATACGTGTTCACTGGGTCACAAGTTCAACCGTGATACAGAAGTTCACCTATGCAATGCAGTGCTTGGATTCAATGCCTTATAAAATTATTTATTGCTCCAATTATTTCGCTAACAATTTCCTTCTATATACTTTCTGAAAAAAGATTAAAGATAACACTCTCATTGATAGCCAATATTTTTAAAAATATAAAAGCCTATGATTAAATTGTCAAAGGTATTTCCCATTTACATTTCCACATGTACTTTAAGCTATGTTCATGATGATAAATAAATGATCAAAAATTTGAAAAAAATGGAAGCAATTAAAATGGAATTTATTATAATAACTTTTAAAGTTTTTGAAAACTGAAAAGTTTTTATCCTTTATGACTTTCCAAAAGTGCAAGAGAAGATGATAATATTTTTATGTAGCAATACATTTTTAAAAAGCACTTCTATGAGTTTGTAGTAACTTGAGTAGTCTTCATGCATCACTATTTTCATGCTGATAACAGTGTAGGTATCTTCGAAATGCAGGGCAGATGGGTGCTAATCCGTTACACAGAGAGGAAAAATCAAAAACTCAGATAGTAAAATGACTGCTTCAGAGTCCCAGAGTGAAGAATTTGAACTATATTTAAGTTTTCTTGACCACCAGACAATGATCTTAATTTATTAGACCGGGCAGATATCCAAATCATATTTACTAGTTTATGTTCATAACTATTACTTGCTTATGATCATGCAAGGGAATCTAGAAGGCCTGCAATGCTTCCTGAACAGTATTTCACCAGAAAACGTACTGACCCCAAGTTTTTTTCTATACTAACCTGATGGGCTGACCTCAATTATTTCTACAAGGTGTAATAACTAATTATCCCTGCAGACTGTAAATTCAGAACTATTCAACTATAGTTGTTAGCTGTTAGGCAATTGCATCATTTCTGTCAGTGAAACTATTTTCTTGTCAAGAATCAGTTTTTATTAATCCTAACTATAAATAATCTAGTTATGCTTATTATAGAAAACAACATCATTTAATTCAATATTAAAAAACTTATTTAAAAATACAAATTATATGCAAAAGCCAAGTTGAATACTTTGGGTAGTCTTAGTAAAGATCAGTCACTGAAAGAGATGAAATTTAAAAAGTCATAACAAATCTAAAAGAGTCCACATTCATACTGATAAAAAATTGTTTTAAATTCTAGCTCCACTTGGAAAATGTCAAAAGTAGATAACTTAACAGTGAATTGCAGGTATACAGTGTGTTATATATATAAAAAGTATAGTTAAATATGATTTTTAAAATCAAAACCAGAAATGTTATAACTATGGGCAGATATTGAAGATATTTATATGGTTGTGTTCACCATATAGGTGACATTACTTATGTTTCTATACCTAATTTATATATACCACAAAGTACCTGTTTATTCGGTCAAATTCTAGAGATTTTGTTTAATATAAAATTTAGAAAAATATAAAAAGACATATTAAAATAAATACTCTATATTAGCTTTGCATATTTTTATTTGTACTTTATAAAATAATCTGTTATGTAAACTGATTAGTTTGTATTAACCCAAACACACATTGGCAACATATACTGGTGGCATTTTTATTTTATGATTAAGCACATATGGGTAAGTTTAATGTAGCACATCTGCCAATAGGAAGGCTCACCAATAATTAGAGGGATAACTTACCATGCACAAAAATTCAAATATGATGAAAATAATACTGCAACAGAAGTATATATTGCAAAATGATAAAATTGACATCATCAAAATAAAAACATTGTGTTGAATGTCTTCTAACACTATTTCCTCACTATAACAAATCTGAATGTCCTCAGGATTGACACCGATCTTTGTTTTTGCCTCTTCCTGTTCTGTACCGTGACAGAAATGTTTCATGTTTATGCACTTTGTTTTGCAAGAGCACTTCACAAATCCATGCTCAGTGCCAAAGGATTACTGAGTAGTAGAAGACTAAAGTCATATTTCTCTATCTTCTTATATGTCACATAAAGTCAGGAGACGTTTTTGCCATGTTACAGTCTGCAGTCTAGAGCACAGCTGTTTTAAAATGCCCTTCCCAATCTGACACTTCTCACTTCTAAGGAAACAGCTTTCTAAGGATGTATTACTAGTGTCTTCTCAATCATTGAATTCGAAAACAAGTATCAGTCTGTAGAGCGTTGTTCTACTGTGAATACATTTTTTTTGTCAGGTGACATTTTTCTCTTAGGTTCTGTGAGAGAGAGACAGAGACTGAGACTTAGCCATCATCTCTGATTTTATTCCTGATTTTACCACAGAAATGAAGTTGCATTAATTAGCTCTTCACTCTTTTCCTTTTCTTTCCTTCCTCTGCTTTCCTTATATGCTAATAAAGATTCATCTCATGATCCAAATATTATGCATTATGACATGTAGTGTTTGAATGATTTCATAGTCAAATGATGGGGCCTGTTAGTTTGCCAGGGCTTCCCTAGCAAAGTACCCAAAATTGAGAGGCTAAACGACAGAAATTTATGTTCTTACATTTCTTAAGCTTAGAAGTCCAAGACCAAGGTGTCAGCAGGTTGGTTTCTCCTCAGGCTTCTCTCGTTGGCTTGCAGATGGCTACTTTGTGTCCTAATGTGACTTTTCCTCTGTGCCACATATTTGGTGTGTGTTTTTATATCCAAATTTTTTCTTGTAAGAAAATGAATCAGACTGGTTTGGGGCCCACCTTAAACACCTCATTTTTTATTTAATCACTCCTTTAAAGGCCCTGTCTACAGTTACTGTCACATTTTGAGATGCTAGAGGTTAGGGCTTCAATATAAAAATTTTGGGAAGACACAAAATCGGGTATAAAATGATGACTTTAAGCTTTTCCACAAAATAGAAATAGGCAACACTCTAATTATAAAAATATAAAAAATAAAACTATTTTTAAAAAAATATACAAAATTACTAAAGATTATTTAAAAAATAAAATGTTGTAATTGGGGAATGTAGTTATTGCTACAAGCAGCCACATAAGAAACCTTCAATATGTGGGAAGCTGAAGAATTCGAGGGTTCCTCGTAAGTGACACAAGTTGAGTCTTAGGAGATTGTTGAATATATACATAGTGGCAAATCTAAATCTATAGCCTAGTAAACTGTTTAAAAATAAAAAGTTTAAAAATAAAAGAGTGTGTTGGCAGAGTATACTAATGATTTATACAGAAACTAGAGAAAGGCAGCAATGTCTAAGGCTGAGGTCAGTGTGAAGGGATTATTACATTAAACTCTCTAGTTACTAGAAAAATGTTCTGTCTCTTATGGGTCTGACTTGGTTCATTAAGCCTCACTGAAGTTAGTTGGGTTGCAGTACCATTGTCCCCTTTTGTTACACTCTGATTCCCCTTGAATTGAGAGCCATTTATTCTGAAATTCTACCTCTCCTACATCCACTTCTCCTAATTCTTCTACGTGAGAGCTTTGTAAAGAATACACATAAATACTCCAGTTCTAGGGAAGACAGTCCAACGTTGTAAATGAAAAGATGGGCTTTTTTATTTGTTAACAATATAACTTGAGCTCCCACATAGTCCTGCCTAAGCCGTCAGCCAATCTCTTTGGAACCTTCCCTAAGCACACTAATGTAATAAATACCAAATCAGAAACTCTGGGGATAGGGTCCACTTGTTTGTGTTTGAACAGACTATTCTGAGGTGACTCTTTTGTCAAGCACGAGTTTATGAAAAGTTGGAATCAATACACATGGCTATTAGAATTAAAATAGTAGCATTGCCATTTGTATATTCTATTCAGGTTTCTTTAGTGATTTTGAAATCTATTGATATCATTGTAGAAAATGCATCTTCTCTCACGTCTGATCTATAATTCCGTGCATAGTTTTGGCGTCTCAGACTGATCCAAGAGCCCTGTACCTAATTTCTCAGCTAAAAGTCAATGTAGACTTGGATTCATTTCCTACTACATGAACAAAAAAGCTATTTCCCATTACATTTCTTTGATAGGGGACAGGAAAAAAAATGAATAGGAAATGACAATAACCCAGTACCAATTCATCAACCTTGCTGTCATTTCTTAAATATCATTTTCACAAATACGTTACTACAGGGCTCTAGTAGAGGACAAACTGATGATTTTGCAAGTTCCAAAAAGACTTTGAAATATCGGGGAAAATGTTTTGTTCCAGAATTATGACAGATTTATGCGATGAAGAAATGTTTGAAATTTGGATAATTTATGTCACCCTTCTTTTGTGGCACCAAGATAATAGAATTGTAAGAAAGGAACTTCACTGTTTTTACACTATGACAAAAATATGCTCCTGTATTAAAAAAGGAAAAAAAATGTAATGTGTATTACTGAAGAAGCAGGAGCTAGTGATTGAATACCCTCCTGCCTTTTATCTCTACCTGTAGTGAACTTACTTGTAGTCTTCATGCCCTACAAACAGAACGCAGTCTGCAATGCAATTATTACCTAGCCTTTGCAAGCTGCCTATGTTGTCAAAACATTTCTGTTTGGAAACTAAAAGAAGATAGTTACTAACACATTCAAGCATATCTTTCTAGTTCAGGCAGGAATTCGTGCCTCTTAAAACAGTGAATTACTTTCACTTCTTCTTGTATGTTGACTGTATCTTTATTTTTTAATGAAAATAGTGAAGCAAGAAATCAAAATAACAATAATTAAAATCGTTTGGGAATAAATAACAAGGGCAATGGCATATAAATATCCCAAAATACTAATAGGAATTTCTATTTGAATATGAATATATACATATACATATGGACACACACTTATATACACATAAATGTCTTTTTTAAATGATGAAATTAAGGTTCTCACTATATAGGAAAACATAATTTATGAAAAAAATTAGAATTTAAAGCAAGGGTTTTTAAGTTTAGAATATAAACTCATTTTTTTTTGCAGTTTTTGGCTGGGATCAGATTTGAACCCACCACCTCTGGGATATGGGGCTGGTGCCCTACTTCTTTGAGTCACAGGTGCCACCCTATAAGCTCATCTTTTGAGACCACATTGTGTACATCCCAATTCATTTAACTATAATTATTGGGAATTATATTTTCCACTGGATTGTCCTAGACATTTTTTATTATAATAACTCATGTTGAAAGTGTGTTTACTTTGAAGAAAATAAATTTTATAATTTTTGATATTTTATATATTGGAACATCAAGTCTATCAAAATTTATTTCTAACAAATTACTTCTAAATTATGGGGCTTATACCTAGAATGAGAACGTAATTGAAATCTTCTCCTAAGCAAACAACTGACATGTTGTCCTGTTGATAAAAGCATAGTGTAACGCAGTTTAAAATAATGTCTTTGTAGCAGACACATTTTTGAAATATTATAATGACCTTTAAAATTTTTACCCTCAAAGAATGAGCTATTAAAGATATTAATTCATACAAGAATTTATTAATAGACAGTTTTAATTGCTCAAATTTAAAAAATCTATAAAATAAAAATAAGAATAATTTTAAAGTATAAGTGGTATAGTTAGCCCTTCATAGACATCGGTTTTGCAAGTGTGGATTCAACTAAGCATGATTTAAAAAATATTTTGAAAAGAAAATAACAATACAACAAAAAATTATCTAAATTAAAAATAAGGGATAACAGCTATTTGCAAGCATTTACATTTTATTATGTATTACAAACAATCTAAAGTTGATTTAAAATATACAGCAGGATGTCCATAGGTTACATGCAAATATCATGCCATATGGGACCTGAACATATATCCTCAATGTGGATTCAGTTGCCCTGGCATGTTGAAGAATGACTGTATTTTGTGATAATAATAGTTATTTTCAGGATATACTTCTATTCCCCCCCCATGGGAATTGATTACATTTGTTTAATATTGCTGTTAAAATTTTAATCACTTTGCAGTAACTGCTAAAATATATGTAACTAAAATATGAATTGTGAAAGTTTGAGGTCCATAAATAATATATACATGCACTTGAAGATGTTATTCATATTTTCAATGCATGCATCTTGTGAAGACTTATATCTAAAATATCTAAAGAATTAGTACTAAGGATTCTTTTCCTCATTGTATATTGTTTTATGTTTTGTCAAACATCATGTAGCAATATGAAGATGGTTTTATATTTGGGTTCTTTATTCTGATCCATTTGTCTATATCTCTTTTTTGTGCCAGTACCATGCTGCTTTGATTACTATAGCCTTGTTGTATAGCTTTGAAATCTGGTAAAGTGTTGCTTCCAAATTTGTTATTTTACTTTATTTTTATTGTTTGGGATTCATTTAGGGTACAAAGATTTAGGTTATACTGATTGCAGTTTTTAGGTATAGTCCCTCTTATAATTGTGTCCTGCCCCCTAGATGTGTGCCACACACTGTGACCTGACAGTCCCCTTTTCCTCCCCTCTCTCCATCCTTCATTTGGTTATTTGGGCTCTTTTCTGGTTCTATATGAAACATAAAATTATTTTTCCTAGATCTGAAAAAAATGATGTTAGAATTTAAATGGGGAAGTGCTGAATCTGTAAATCACTTATGGTACTAAAGCCATTTTAACAAGGTTGAGTCTGCTGATCCATGAGCATATGGATTTCAATTTTACATCCTCTCCGATTTCCTTCCTCCATGATTAGCAGTTCTTCTTGTAAAGATCTTTCACTTCCTTAGTTAAATATATTCCTATGTATTGTGGTTTTTTTTGCTGTTGTGAAAGGTACTGAGTCTTTGATTTGATCCTCAGCCTAGCAGTTGTTCATGTTTAGAAATGCTACTGATTTGTGTACATTGATTTTATATCCTGAAACTTTGCTGAATGTATTTAACAATTTCAGGATTCTCTTGGAAGAATCTTTGGAGTTTCCAAGATAAAAAGTCATTTAGTTAGCAAAGAGCAATAGTTTAAGCTCTTCTTCCACTCAGATACCTTTGATTTTCTTTTCTTGCTTGATTGCTCTGACTAGAACCTTAACCACTATGTCAAAAAGAAATGGTAACAGCAGGCAAACATTTCTAGTTCCAAGTAGGAATGCTTTCATTTTTTCCCAATTTTTGTTTCTAAAAGAACTTTTGAGGTGTTTTCTTCTCTCATTTTTGTTAATCTAGCAAGAAGTCTGTTGACTTTTTTATTAGCTTGTCAAAACAACATACTTTTTATTTTGTTAATCTTTTGTATAGTTCTTTTGTTATCTATTCATTTTGTTCTGGTCTGACCTTTTTATTTATAGTTATAACTTTAAGAAGTTCTTGATAAAGTTGTAAGAGCTTTCCATCTTTGATCAGTAGAAGCTAAAGAATAATTTTTCCTTATTATTAAAAATAAGATTTTTACATTTTTTTTGACTGTCAGACAAGATGGACCAAAATGGAAATGTTTACAATGACAAAGATGAGTGATAAAAATATTACAATTATTTATAATCATTTTTGTTATTCAAATTTACTCAGCAGAAAAACTCAGCTGACTGTGGCTCTTAATAAGTAGAGTAGAATATGTTGTTACTTTAATTTACATTTCTCTAATATTCAGGGATGATAAACATTTTTTCATATGTTTGTTACCCATTCATCTGTATTCTTTAGAGAAGGTTCTATTCATCTCTCTTCCCCACTGATATTTGAGATTATTGGCTTTCTTCATGTGGATTAATTTAAATTCTCTAAAGATCCTAGTTATCAAGCTTTTTGTCTGATTTGAAATGTGCAAATATCCTTTCCCATTGGGTAGGTTGTCTATTTGCTTTGGTTGTTGTCTCCTTAGCTGTACAGAAGCTTTTCAGTTTAAGTAAGTCCCATTTGTTTATTTTTGTTGTTACTGCAGTTGCCATGAAAGACTTCTTCATAAAGTCTTTCCCCATGCCAATATCTTCAAGTGTTTTTCCTATGCTTTCTTTGAGGACTTTTATCATTTATGACTTAAATTTAGGTCTTTTATACATCTTGACTCAATTTTTGTGAGTGGAAAAATTATGGGTCCAGTCTCTGTATTTTATATATGGATATTCGGTTCTCCCAGCATCATTTATTGAATAGGGATTCTTTCCCCCAGTGTATGTTCTTGTTTGGTTTATCAAAAATTAGGTGGCTGTGGGAAGTTAGTTTCATTTTCTGGTGAAATTTCCTAAATGCCCACCGACCCAGGAATAGATTAACCAACTGTGGTATATGTATACCATGGGATACTATTTAGCCATTAAAAAAGATGGAGGCTTTACATCCTTTGTATTAACATGGATGGAAATGGAATACATTATTCTTAGTAAAGCATCACAAAATGGAGAAGCATGAATCCTATGTACTCAATTTTGATATGAGGACAATTAATCACCTAGTACACAGTGGTGGGTGGGGGAAGGGGAGAGCAAAGAGAGTGAATGAGGGAGGGGAGTGGGAATGGAAGAGCAGAGAGAGGGAAGGATGGAGGATGGTGGGGGTCTTGGTGTGTGACACACCTTTTGGGGGAAAGACACAACTATAAGAGGGACTTTACCTAACAAATGCAATCAGTGTAACCTGGTTTCTTATACCTTCAGTGAATCCCCAACTATAAAAAAAAATTATAAAAGAAGAATATGTTGTTAATAATAGTTTTTGTTGTCAGTGTAGTTATGTCTAATGACAGCAGCTTCTGTTAGTAAAAGTAAAGTCATATTTCTTAGGCTTGTAAATAATGTTCTTTGGCCATTCTCTTAACATATTGCTAATGTGTTCTATTATTTACTTAGCATCCTTGAATTCCTCCTTCTAGGCCTACTCTTGGCTTATCTTCTAGAGAAAGTGGGATAACTTTTATTTTAGCAATATATTATAATGGCTGGATTTTTATAGCACCTTGTCAATTCTTCCCCAGTCCTACTGTCCATAGCAATATAAATCCCATGTAATTGGCAACATAGAATAGGCAGAAACATAATCTCCAATTTGCTACTGCCATAAATCTATGAAAAGCTTAATAGAAAGCTGCTCATTTTTTTTTCTCAAATAGTCTTACGAAGAGCTAATTTACAAAAACAAAAAAGTATCCTATTCTAGGAGCTCTGAATAAATTAACACGGCTCTCCTTTTCCAGGGAGTGTTCAGGAAAATCTGAGGTCTCTGAAGGGCAGCCTCTGCAGTAGACCCTGTGTATAATCAACTGTCAGAGAATGATGCTTTTGACTGTAAATTGTTGGCTCTGTGTAGAAGTATGATTTGAGATGAGGGCATGACCTATGTACCAAAGAACATTGTATAAGAAGCAGTCCATTATTAAAACAACAGTGCAGATGTTCCTGAAAATGTTTATTGATGTGTACTATTAGAATCTCAAGGAAATGCTCATTCACTCTTAGGCTTTTCACGAACCATTTCTGACTGAGTGAAGTGAAGACAACTTCTTTGAGGTAGTGATCTTTGAACTTGGTCATTGTAAGGCAGGTTATTTTATGAGATCATTCAAGACAGGGGAATTTTATAGGTTTTAAACAATACTGAAGGAGCTTAGGAAAAAATAAGTAATTTTGTGTTCAACTAGCTTTTAGTGTATTAAATAGCTCTTTGAGGAATAATACTAGAGATAAGAGTTCTCATTTTATTTAGGGTAGACTTTATTTTCATTTTCCATTAAAAGATTTTGAAGCTCACACTCATAATGATAGAAAGTCAAAAGTTGGCTCGGCACCTGTGGCTCAACGGGCTAAGGCACCAGCCACATGCACCTGAGCTGGCGGGTTCGAATCCAGCCCGGGCCTGCCAAACATCAATGATGGCTTCAACCAAAAAATGGCCTGGCGTTGTGGCGGGCGCCTGTAGTCCCAGCTACTTGGAAGGCAGAGGCAAGAGACTTGCTTGAGCCCAGGAGTTGGAGGTTGCTGTGAGCTGTGATGCCATAGCACTCTATCCAGGGTAACAGCTTGAGACTCTGTCTCAAAAAAAAAAAAAAAAAAAGAAAGAAAGTCACTAAAAGCAATGTGAAATATTAAAAAATATTGCCTTCAAATAGTACAGCAGTTCTCAACCTGTGGGTCATGACCCACATTAATGGTATTAAAGGGTTGCAGCATTAGGAAGGTTGAGAATCACTGAAATAGTACTTGATCTTGTGAGCAAAATACATTTTCCATAGAAACAAACATAAGTACACATAGGCAATTTGATAGGGGTGAGCTTTATTCTTCTATTCTTTCTGTCAGACTTTTGAACATATATATGTCTCTTTATATTGTTAAATATATTCTTTTCTTCTTATCTTCTTGTTAAATATATATTTTCTCACCTCCTCAGAATACAGTTGAAGTTCTCTATTATCTGGTGATTAATACAAAGATAATTAAATTTAAAGTTGAACATTCAATAAACATTTTGGTGTATTATAGAAGAAATAGCAGTTGGGTCTAGATTATTTTTCCAGATATCTGAATTTTACATGCTCTACTGCCAAATGAGTTTAATATGTAGTATAATTTGAAAGTAGCCTTTTAAATGAAATGTTTTCCAAACTGCAATCATCACTATGTTCCAATTACAATTAAAAAAAGAAATAATGATAGAATTCTTATCATTTTTTTTCTTGGTGATTAAAAATCATAATTATAAAAAGTTTGTCATAGTTTGGTAGTAGCTTATTAGGAGTTACTTGTGTTTCTGGTATCCTCTTCTCTGACTTATTTCTAATTTTAATTATTATTTTTAGTCACCTGTAAATCAGCTACCTAGATCCGCAGATTGAAAGTAGGAGAAACTATCTGAAGGAGGACAGAACTTCCTGATAAGAATAGCTTCAATATACTTAAAAATTGTATAATTTTATTTTATTCTCAAGAGTTGATTCCTCAGTGGTGAATTGATAATATTATAGTTTCATTCAAATACTTACAAATACCTATATTTTGAAGATTAAACTAAAGAAATAATTCTCAGAAATGTCAAAAGTTAGAAAGACAGGATTACTTTCATTATGTTGTTCTACGTGGTTATCTTTCCGCTGTGGCGTGATGTGCCCCAACATTCCAATGTTGAAAGAATACCCAGTGTGGTAATATTGAGAGGTGGGACCATCATAGATAATTAGAGAGTTTGGAGAAGAAGTTGAAGGGAGCAACTAAGTCCGGTATTGCCCTTCTGCCTCGCCCCATGGGAGACCCACTGCAGTAACAAGGGGCAGAGGGGGGCCACTTTCACCAGATACTGAATCTGTTGCTCCCTGATCTCGGGGGTCCTGGCCTCCAGAACTGTCAGAAATATTCTCTGTCTTTATAAATACCAATCTTGGGTATGTTGTTATTCTAGCACAAATTATGAACACATGTGCAAAGGCAAAATACTAGCTGCAGGCAATCCAGAAGAATAGAGAACATTTTGCTTTATATTTCAAATGAGGTATTATCTCTCCGGACTATTTGTACTCCGAGTTCAAATATGGTTTGTAATGAATATCATGTAATACACATTTAGATTCTATGAATCCTTAATTCATGTAATTAGGGATTTTTACCCAGAACCTTCTTAAAATATTCTCTTTTATGTTTTGTATAAAACAAGTAGCAATTAGTTTTGTTGTTACAGAATGCAGGACTAGAAATATAATCCTTAGAAATATTTGCACACTTTGATGGGGTATTTGATAGAACATCACTTATGAATTATTATAGCTTATGAACTATCATTAAATATGTCTCACATTTAAAAATTATTTTTCAAAGATAAAACTTTCATACTTTGTGGAGGTGGCTGATTTTTCTTTCATAGTAATGCTTAATGGTTTATTTTATTTTTCAAACTTAAAAGTCGCTTTGACTTTAAGGGTGCATCTCTTTTTTATGTAGGTTCATTTTTTTATTTGCTTATTTAATTAAAATTGTAATTAAATTCATAACTCTATACATTTATGGAGTACAATGTGATGATTTATTGTACAATGTGGAATGTTTAAAGAAACTAATTAACATAACCATACCTAACATACTTTTTTGGTGGTAAAACATTTAAAATTTACTCTTAATATTTTTAAATATACCCTTGTATTGCGCACATTAGGCGAGAGCCCACCAAATGCCCTTCGTCCTCCCACCAATTGCCCCCCATTTCCCTTCCCCTCTCACTCCTCACTTCCCCCCTTGCTAGACTATATTTGTGTTTTAACATTTGTATGAGGATGTAAGTATTTATATATTGGTTTCATATTAGTATTGAGTACATTGGATACTTTTTCCCATTTTCAAGATACTTTACTAAGAAGAATGTGTTTCAGCTCCATCCAGGTAAACATAAAAGATGTAAAGTCTCTGTCCTTTTTTATGGCTGAGAGATACTCCATGTGGCACATATACCACAATTTGTTGATCCATTTATGGGTTGATGGGCATTTGGGCTGCTTCCATGATTTGGCAATTACGAAATGTGCTGCAATAAACATTCTGGTGCATATATCTTTGTGGTAAAATGAGTTTTGTTATTCTAGGTAGATACCTAGTAATAAGAGTGAGAGATCAAAGGAAAGATCAATTTTTAGTCCCTTGAGGATTCTCCATACTTCTTTCCATAAAGGTTGTATTAGTTTGCAATCCCACCAGCCGTGTAGAATTGTTCCCTTCTCTCCACATCTACGCCAGCATCTGAGATGTGTCTTGCTCATAAAGGTGGGTCTCTTAAACCAATCCTTATGGAACAGATTAGGGCATATTTTTTTCATTTGAAACAGTGTGGTAGTATGATTATAGCTCAAGTGCAGTAGTGTGATTATAGCTCACTGCAGCCTCAAAATTCTGAACTTAAACGATCCTCCTGCATCACCCTCCCAAGCTGGGACTACAGGATTCTACCACCGTTTCTGGCTTACTTTATATTTTTTGTAGAAGCAGGGTCTTGATATGGTGTTCAAGATTGATTTTTATTGTATTTGATTTTTATTTTGTCAACAATAGTTGCTTTTCAAAGGAAGAGACTGTTACTCTTAAAAGTCTTATGAATTGTTTTTTCAGGAGGTATAAGGTTTAATATTATACTTACAGGAGCACTCTGTAGGAGGCTTTATTACTGAAAGTGTTTAAGGGTCAGGTTCCAAATGCTTACGTCACACTCTTCCTTGGCTTAATGACTGAATTAACACCTCTGTGTTCATTTTTTTTCCTAATTCCAGCAGAAAGTAGGGAATTACTTTAAATGAGTGTGGATGTTCTCTGCCTAGTATGTAGTAGTTGTTTAATAGAGAAAAATAATATTACTGCTTTTGTGTACTTTATTTTGTAATTACAATTATAGACTAGTAGCAGATACCATCTACCTGTGCCTGGTATCTATAAATAACATACTTGAATGAGTTTTCTCGTGGTATTAAATAGGGAAATAAAATAATTAAGTTAAAAATAATACAAATATATAAAATGTATGTTTTTCTGTATATTGTTGAGGCATACAAATAATTAAGACTAAGAAACTGGTGAAAAATCATTATTCTAAAAGAATTATCTCTACTTTGGTCCAGATAATATTTCATTGGTGTTTGTGGTTCTAATAGCTTTGTTTTATACCCCATCCATTTCTTGCCCTACACACTTAACAGCCCGAAGCTTTCTTTTATTTTATCAGAACCGTATTACCCATAAAACTTACTATATTGTTTGATTCTTGCTCAAAATTTCGACTAAAGAAAAAAAGAAGGCTCATAATTAAGTGTCCCACCCTAATTTTGCTTGCTTTCATTGTGCTCTGCAATTTTTTTGCCACTGAATCTTTACAGTTGTTGGTGTACATCTTGTTTCTATGTTTTTAGGGTCATAAAAGTTTTCCTTTCTCTATTCTGAATTCTGTTATGACATTCTTCTCTGTGTTATACTCTGTATCTGTATTATTTGTCACAACACTGAAAAGCAATCAATTACATTCTCTTTTGGTTGAGAGAATAATTTCCTTATTCAGTGTTATGCACGGACTTAAGATGACTTCTCAGGAATCAATAAAATATCTATTGGAGTGTTTATTTCATCTCAGCCCAATACTCTTCTCCTGACCCCACCCAGCCCATCCACCCCACACCCTCCCCAAAAAAAAGAAGAGAAAAAAAAAACAAAACAAATTCAAAAGAAATAGGAAAAGAGAGGACAAACAGAAAGTTGCAATTCAATCCTAATATAGGTTTTGGAAGTTCTGAAAGCTTCAACCAGTGGCTAACATCTTCAGTGGATCGCTGCCTGTTTTGGGTTCTAAATGGTGTATCTGTGTGACACAGCCTTGTTCAACAGCTTTCTTCCCCAACTTCTCTTCCTTCTGGCACATAGGCCTTTGCTGTATCATAGCTAACTGCTAATAGACCTTCATTTCATTGATAGCAGTCAGATTACTTTTGACAAGAAACATTGTTGTCACTCATATGAATTTTTGCTGTGAAAATCTACTGTCTTTGTATATAACAGATACATATGTTCTATATACATAACAGAGTAATATATATTAGATAAAATATATGTGTACATGTTAAATATATATTCGTATACAATATCATATACATAACATAATATATGTAACAATGCTATCTTTCAGGATGCTTTAAAATGCCTAACAAACCACCTGTTTTATAACTTTATGTTATTATAGCCATTTAAATTATATAATCAGAGATAAAACATTTTCTCATTTAAAAAAATTTCCTTTCAAAATAAATCAGCTAAATTCTCAGAGAATGAATATCTGCATTTATATTAAAGCATAGTTCAGTGTTTAAACCTTTGAATTTGTGAATATTTTCTTTCAGAACAAACATCATTAAATATGTATTGATTTATCATTAAAATATGTGTAAGAATTATAATCAAATAAGGAATAACAGTTGCTTTAGGGATTTATTAGGAAAGAGATTAACATTTTAAATACACCACAAATAGCACCTCACTACATAAATCTCATTTCCTCTTTCTCTCTCTGTCTCTATTATATATTTTTCCCATTAAAGTGAACATTTAAAGTTTTTGATCTTTTGAACTCCTCACTTTAATGGGGAAATATAATCATTAAACTGTTTTGACCATAGTCTGCCAAGTCTGGTCAGTAAATTTTCACAGAGGAGATAAGTCCTGAGCAACATTCTGATGTAACTACTTGGTATATTCAAGGAATTATGAATTATGAGTATAACCCAATAAAAGCAGGTCTGAAGGCACAAGAGTTAGATCATGAAATATCTGCTACCTTATACTACTGAGTTGGGTTTTTCCTTTCAGATGGTGGTGAATTATTTAAAAAAAAAAAAAAAAACATACGTTAAGCAGGACAGGGCTATTCTGAAAATTTTAGTAAAAAAGGGCTATTTTTCGATAATATCAAACATGACTAAGATCAAGTGAAGAGCAATCAGATGAGATGGGAATTATAGAATATCTTTCATTTTAAACGAATTAGGATCTGAGGACAGATGAGAGAGAATTACATTTAGCTGAAATGGGTAAAAGACTTCCACAACTTTTCATTTTCTATAAGTAATAACAGAGATTAATGTCATAAATAAATAATTAAAATTTATTTTTAAGAAATGTAACAAAGTCCTTTTAATCAGGTATATCTTTGATAATATAACAGATATAATTTTATTTTATATGAAGCAACATGATGTCAGTAAAATATCTGGAAGATTGATCTAAATTTGTCTTTTCTGGTCCATTAATTTCAATTTGGTAAGTCTTCTGTCAGTTATCATTCAGACAGTGGTTGAATTATTTTTCAGAAACATTTACAAATATTTTCTTTAAAATATATTGTGTCATTATGTGTCAGGATTAGGTTGAATGAGTAAAAATTATAAATGTTAACATCAGATATTAATTTTATCAGTATTGCCTTATTCTCATTCCATGCTTTTTTCACAAACTGGTAACATTTTAACATAAATATAAATTTATATAGAGCTATTTTTTGTTTTTAATATCATTCCAATTAGTACTGAGTAAAATATATTCAAAATACTATAGGTTTATAAAGATTTGAATCCAAGCATGAGAATAAATCATGCAACAGCTTAGCACAGGTGATAGTAAATAAGTAACTTTTTATAAATCTTCTATTATTTCAAAAAAGTGCATTAAGTTATGCTTTAAACTCTGTTACTTAGACACTGTAAGAATCATTCACTACTAGTCAGTCTAATCTCCCATCCTTAGACGAAGAGCAGAATGGAGAGTTCCTGAGAAAGTCCAAGTGTAAGTGACAACAAATGATAATTTTATTTTTCTTTGGAAACCACCCTAAATGCAGTGATTCAGACTTTTTATTCATGTCTCAGACCAATGAGTGAAGCAAGAGCTAAAACAAAATAAAGTGAAAACAGAATCACTAAACTTGTGGAAATGTGGGGCTTTGCTTGGTCATTGAGGGAAAGGGCTTGGTTTGCGTGTTTGTGTCACCACTGCAGCAGGTTAGAATTAATAAGGTTAAAACAACACATTTTGCACTTCACAAAAACCTTATGGTAGGAGATGTTATAGTATAACAGTTACCAAAATATCTCGTATGCTTTTTTATGTTGTGCACCAAAATTATGGCTTAATTATGTTTCTCTATGAAATTTTTTTTAAGTTCCTGTGATGTATGATACGTGTCTGTCTTGTGTAAATGCTCCCTGTAACAAGCTCGTGAACGTGGGGTTATAGTGGGCATAGACACTTGTAAATACACAGAAACACACACACGCATATTAAATGCATATGTATATTCCAAACTCGATTTGTATGAAAAGCTCATTTGAAGTATGCACTTTTGAGGAGGAAGGTAGAAGACAAGTTGCATAGACTTGTCTATGTCCTTTCCTATCCAGACCATCCTGACGGCTATTTTTTTTTTCTGTACTTAAATCAAACTTGATCTCCACAGATGGTCTTAGCGACAGCATATTATACTAATTAAAAACACATGCTCTGCAGTGAAGTTGCCTGGGCTTTAATCCAAGATTTCCATTTACTCACTATTTTGTGTTTGATCAAATTTCTTGCACTCTTTAAAGCTTTAGGTTGCTTCTATAAATTATGGTTAAAATAAGAATACTTACCTCATAAAGTGGTTTTGAAAATTAAGTGAAATTTTAAAAAGTGTTTAGAACAGGGTCTTAATAAGATGCTACGTCTGAATCTACATGATATTCACAAGCCTTTGTATACTTCTGATAGTACTGGTTTACTTTATAAAGAATCCTGTTAGAGCTAAGATGTCCACAAATTTATTTTTAGGTAGGAGAAATAAATGTCCATTCCTGGTAAAGATTTAAAATAGCAAATTAAATTTTTATAAAATAAAAATTCCTTCAAGACCAGCCTGAGCAAGAATGAGACCCCATCTCTTCTGAGAACAGAAAATAAAAATCCTATGTTATAAGCACAGATTATTTTCGCTACAATGTTTTCTACTTCAGATGAAATAGCTAAATTTGATGCTTCTGATTATGAAATGATAGTCAACTATGGCTTTACAACAGTTTTTGAAGGATGCTATAATAAAACAAATTGTTTTTAAAGGAGCTGGGTTCAGGAATCTATGTTATGTTAATTATTAGGACATTTTTAAGGAGAGAAATAAAAAACATGCACATTAAAACTGACATTAGGATAAGATAGATTTTTCTCAATTTGGCTTTGTTTTTAAGCAAAACAGGGCAGATATGCAGGATTCATTATTACATCAACATTTAAAAATTCTTAATGAATGGAACAATGAGACTGAATGAACTCACATTTAATATTTGTGGGAAAACTGTGTCAATTTTCCTTTCACCTCTAGAAGTGTCTTAGGCTTCCCTCCCAAGCCTCCCCGCTGCAATATATGTAAAAGGTAACTTAAGTATCGAGGATTAGTACATATACTTTAATTGCACGTTTTAGTGCAATTAACCGTTCCTCTCCCAGCAACATACAGCCATTATGCAAAACCTCCGTGAGCAGAGGTGCATTAAGACACACAGGTCTGCTGTGCACGCAGTCCTGGATACTGAGAAATATGGCACCCGAGATGGAATATGCAAATGGAAAATCAACTCAAGGTCAGAGAGACAAAGGCAAAATGACAATTCTCTGCCGGTCTCAAAATGAGAAATCCATTTCTACTGCATTATAAAGTTAAAATAAAAGTTAAAGAAAATCAGTAAATGGAAAATTTAGGCACTTTACTTCTTCTTGCTTCTTTAGCTAGAACATCATTCAGTGATTCTTGCTACTACAGAGAAAAGGAGGAATTAGTTACTCAGTGTATTATCCCTCTGGGATAACTTTACATTTTATTTACTAACATTTTCCCCCCTGTATTTACTCTAATGAGAAAATGGTATGTAGTTGATTGAACATTACTCTAGAAGTTATCTGTGGTCTTTGTTCTATTTATGCTTTTACGACTGTTTGACTGACCTTGAGAAAGTAGGTATTTCTGAACTTCACTTTCTCTATCATAAATAAGCATAACAATAATTGGTAAACTTCATATGTGCTTAATTTTCCTGGAGGAATAAAAAGATACTTTTTTATTTTGAAACCAGCGTTTCTTGTGTTTCCTATCTACCTGTATTATCCTTTTCAGTAATTATGTAGAAAATAGACCACTATGCATATAAATTACATATAACCTGAATAAATATGAATATATTGTAAAACTCTTCAACAATCCAAATAATTACAGTGACAAGGCATGTTCTCCTGAGTGCCAAACCAGGTAAATACATTATAGTATGCAACATGATTTTTTGCATTTATCTTCTTTGTTTACTTGATACCTTCTTAAACCTATTTGTTTTTTTCTTAGTGAAAAGAATCAAATGATTTTTCTTTTGAACTAAATGGAAATTAAAATGGTATTGATGGCCTTTTTATAACATTTTAAAAATATCCTTTATTGAGATGTAATTCAAATACCATAAACAAAATGTACAATTCCGTTGTGTTCAGTAAATGCACAGAGTTGAACAGCCACGCTCATTGTCTAACTCAGAACATTTTCAACACCCTATTGCCAATCTCACTAGCAGTTCCTCTCTATTCTCTACTTTCCATCCTCTAATGTACTCTCGGTCTCAATGAACTTTCCCATTCTGGACATTCAGGTAAATGGAGACATGGACTGTGTGGTCTGTTGTGACTGACTCCCTTCCAGTGCCTTAACATTTTCAAGGTTCATTCATGGTGTAGCATGTAGCAATCCCACAGTTATTGCTAATAAAATTAAGGTGCACTAGATATGACATATTTTATGTACCGTTCCTTGATTGATTAACATTGGGAATATTTCCACTTTTCAATCTTGGGGTACACTTGTTTAGAAACTTTTATGTAGATATAGGTTTCACGTATCTTACCCAAGTGGCAACAGTGGATACATAGAATGGTGCAGTAACCTTATGCTTAACATCTTGAGAACTGCCAGACTGTTTTCCCAGGTGGCTGCCTCATTTTACAATCCCAACGGTATTGTAGGAGGGTTTTCATTTTTCACCTACTCCCAACATTTTTTTTCTGTCTTTTTTATTTTAGCCAGTTAGTGGACGTAATGTGGTAGCTCAGGATTTTGACTTGTTTTTTCCCAGTGATTCATGATATTGAGCAGTTTTTGTATGCTTAGTGGCCATTTGTATATCATTTTTTAAAGAAACAAATCTATTTGAATCTTTCGTCTCAATTTTTAGTGTGTTTTTTTTATTGCTGACTGAAGAATGTTCTTGTGTATTCTGGATACAAAACTTTTACATATATGGCACTTGCAAAGAATTTTTCTGTTCTGCAAGAGGTCATTTTACTTTTTGATGGTGTCTTTGGAAACATGGAGGTTTTTAATTTTGGTGAAATACAATATCTATTTCCTTTTTATTCTCGCTAATGCTTTGATAGCTCATTGAGGAAATCATTGTATAATTCATGAAGATTTACTCTGAGTTTCCTAATTTCATTTTTAGATTGTTCATTTTAGTGTATACAAATGCAATTGATTTTTGCATATTGATCTTGTATCCTGCAATAGATCTGAATGGGTTTGTAGGTGTTAATTGATTTCTGGTCAATTCCTTAGGATTTACTATATGTAAAATCCATGTCATCTGTAAATAGACAGTTGCCCCTTTGCAATCTGAATGACTTCTTTTATTTTTTCTTTCTTCCTTAAATTTTCTGTCTGGATACTTCAGTATAATGTTGAACAGAATTATCAGGATCAGAATATCTTTGCCTTTTTTTTTTTAATTTTGAGAAATCAGCCTTTCACCATTAAGTATATTGTTTACTGTGAGTTTTTCACATTTGTTTTGTGTATATAAAATTGAGGAACTTCCACATCTATTCCTACTGTGATAAATACTTGATCATGAAAAGATTATGGAATTTACTGAACACTTTCTCTGCATCTATTGAGATAATCATATGCTTTTCCTTCTTCATTTTATTAAATATTATATTATGTGAGTTGGATTTTGTATCTCTTACATTCAAAGGATAAATCCTATTTGGTCATGATATATAATTGTTTTTGTATGTTGCTGAGTTTCATTCAGTAATACTTTGTGGAAAATTTTTGCATCTGTGTACTTAAAAACTATAGATCTATAGTATTGGTTTCTCGTGAATACTTTGGTTTAGGTATCAGTGAAATACTGACCTTTCAGAACAACTTCAGAAGTATTCATTCTCATTCTACTTTTGGAACACATTTTTAAAAAATTGGTGTTCATTATTTTTTGAATATATCACAGAATTCACTAATGAAACTATCTTGGTCTGGGCTTTTTATGGGAGGTTTTAAAATTTTTATTATTTAAAAAATTCAGTTACTTTACATTTATATGCCTCTTCGGACTTTCCAGTTATTCATTTGGTTTTGGTAGTTTATGTCATGCAGGGAATTTGTTCATTTTATCTAGATTACATGTCAAAAATGTATAATCTGGATAAAATGAACAAATTCCTTGAAAGAAACAAAAGTATTCCTCATTAATAACTTTTATTTCTGTAAGATTAATTGTCAAGCCCTCTCTTTCACTGATGATTTTAGCATAATTTGATAATTGTCTCCCTTTGTGATCACTTTACCTAAAAATTAATTGATTTTGTCCATCTTTTAAAAGAAGGGATTTTCAGATTAATTAATTTTACTATTACTTTTCTTTTTTTTTTTTTTTTTTGCATTTTTCAGCCAGGTCTGTGTTTGAACCCACTACCTCTGGCACAGGGGGCTGGCACCCTACTCCTTTGAGCCACAGGCGCCACCCTTTACTATTGCTTTTCTATTTCATTTCTTTCCACCCATTTTATTATTTGCTTTCTTTTGCTTGCTTTGGGTTTAGTTTTTAGTGTTTTTTCCTAGTTTCTTAATGTGAATAGTTATGTATTGATCTAAGTTGTATTTTATTTTTCGATTCTGGCATTTACAGATAGAGTTTTCCCTGTAAGCACATAAATTTTAATATAAGTTTTTTCATTTTAACATAATATCAAGCTGTGATCTCTTTCTTAATCCATTGCTTATTTAGGAGTGTTTTATTTAATTTCCACTCATTTTAAAGTTCCAAAATTTCCTATTATTATTTATTTATAATTTACCTTTATTCTGGCTGAAGAAGATATTTTGTATGAATGAATGTAATCATTTTAATTTATTTGAGATCATTTTATGGCCTAGGATATGCTCTTATGTTCTGTCCCAGAGAATTCTTGTGCATTTGAGAGAATGTATATGCTGTTATTCTTTTGTGTGTTCCATAAATATTTGTTAAATCTAATTCATATATAGTGTTGTTTAAATCTTCCATTATTTTGTTCACCTTCTAGCTAGTTTATTATTTTTTTTTCTATCCACTATAGAAAGTGAAATGTGCAGCTACTTCTAATAAGCTCTTATTTTATCTTTTCATTTCTGGCAGCTTTTGTTTAATACTGGCATGGTAATTCTAGCTTTCTTTTGGTTGTTGTCTGTATAATGTATTATTTAGGATTGTCCAGAAAAAGCATAATCTATCTATATCTAATCTCTATCAATCTATCTATCTATAGAAAGAGATTTATAAGGCTTTGCTTACATGATATAGAGGCTGTTAAGTCCCAAGATCTGCATAGTCAGTGAACTGGAGACCCACGAGAGCCAGTGGTTCAACTAACAGGTGTCTGAAAACCTCAACCAGGAAAGTTGATAGTGTAGTTCCAATCCAAAGGGCATCAGGCTCAAACCCAGAGAAACAAAGTATCCCTTTTAAGAGGCAATCAGGCCTAAAGAATTCACTCTTACTCAGACGAGGGCCATTCTTTTTATTCTATTAATATTTAGTCCTTCCACTGAATAATTAGATGAGACTCCTACACAGTCTGGGGGCACAGTCTGCTTTACTCAGTGTACTAATTTAAACATTCATCTTATCTAAAAACATATTATTAGAAACACCCAGAATGATGTTTGACCAAATATCTGGGTACCCTGTTGCCCAGTCTAATTGACATATAAAGCTAATTATTGACATAAGTTAACTATTAAGTTATTTTTTTCATACTTTTACTTTCAAACTATAGTTGAGCTACTATAGTTGACCACCTCCCTACATTAAACACTTCATTAGGTTGACCTAATGTCATTTTCATAGACTAGGCAAGCACCACATGCACGTATCAGTATGGTAGACCTGGTTTCTTATGCTGAACACCTCCATAGGTTGACCATTTGTTACACTCCCTTGGGTAATCACCATACAGGGATTCTACTGTATCTCTATCTTTTTAATCTAAAGGCAGTCTCTCATAGACAGCATGTACTTGGATCATGGTTGGTATTTTTAGAAATCATTCTGTCAATATCTACCTCTTGATACGATTTATGCTGAACGTATTTATTAATAATATGGGACTTACCTCTGCCATTTCCTATTTTATGTATGTCTTAAATCTATTTTGTTTTTGGGATTTTGCGTTACTGCCTTCTCTTGCCACAAATAGGAACTTTCTAGTGTACAAATTTGTTTCCCTTATGTCTTTCATTATGTATGTTTTTGAGATGTTTTCTAAGTGGTTATCCTAGTAATTACAGTTACTGTCTTTACTTAAAATAATCTTATTCAGATTAATTCACATTAAGTTAAATATTATACAAACTTTGTTTCGATATAGTTCCTTTTCCCTTTCTTTAGTGTTCTTTTTGTCATACAAGATGAATTTGTAATTGATATACAAATTACATCTTTGTCTATCATTATCCGTTAATTTGTTTTTATGATAATTGCTTTTTTGCAATTATCTTTGAAGTTAAGTATGAAAAGAAAATACTAAGCAAACTCGGTTTTACTGTGTTTTTTTACCCACATAGTTACCTTTACTAGAGCTTTTTATTTCTTTTGTGAAATCAAGTTATTATCTCCTGTCTATTTTAGCCTAATGAACTCCCTTTATTTTTTATAAGACAGGTCTACTAGAAACTAATTCCAGTTTTTTCTTCAAATCTGAAATGCCTTAATTTCTATTTTATGTTTTTTGCTCTCTTTGTATTTATAGGAGTTCTATATAACAATTTTATATACTTTGGCAACTAAGAGTTGTTATTTAAAAAGTATGATGTGCTAGAGTTTTTTAAAATGTGAAATATTTCATAGGTTAGATGACAAAAATCACCTGCTTAAAGTCAGTGACCATAGGGAACAAAAACAAATTTTAACACCAAAACAACTTCTTTGCTTTAAAATCTGCCTTTACATTACTTTAGTTCATCTTTGAGAACTCCTGTACAAAGAAGTAAGATGTGTGTCAGGGGTAGATCACTGCTGGAAGTTAAATAAGTTTCCCTGTCATCAATTCGGTAGTTTAAATTGTGTTTCACCTCAAGGCCATACAAATCTTAAATTGCGAAATGTTTCCACTTCACTGAAGGATATAATTTTAGGAAATGTAAGTATTTCTGAGAGGGCCCTTCACTTGTGACATTGTTAATGACAGTGGTTATGACATCTCTTTTCGTTTTTAAGGAATATTTTCAATTACTGTGTTCATCTTGCTTTTATAATTGCCTTAAATAAATCATAATTAAAAATAAATGAGGAAATTTTAGATCTTGAGAAAAAAAAGAACAGAGTTTCTCGGTATGAAAAGGTAAATATAAAGGTCTGAAAAATGAGATATAGTTACAAGATGGCATTTACTAAAAATCTGTAAAGTACGTGAAGAGAGATTTTTTTCTACCAGGTTTAGTAAGTAAAAATCTGGTAATTACCTCAATTTGATATTAATTGGTGGTAATTTGCTGATAATAATCTAGTGATTGTGCCTAGTGGAGAAAGATATCCAAAGAGAATGAGAGGAAGGAACCATGTAATACCAGCGCTTAGATTCTGTGACTGAACAGATCCCAAGAGGAAATAAGTTGTTTGCTACAACATTAGCCAAGAATGATCACACTCCGGGAAATAAGTATCCCACTTGGCTTGTAACATTAGCTAAACGATGTAAAAAAAAAAAAAAAAAAACTTTCTTAAATAAAGGGTGTGGTTGTGTTGCCTTCCTCCTAAGAATAAGGAAAGGCTCTGTTCGTATCACAGACAGACAGTCACAGGGTCTCCAGGGATGCTCTTCTCCTGCTTATCAGGGATAATAACTAATTTCTGGACAAGAATACATGAATTGTTTTCATTGTGAACTCAGGCAGTTTAAGATTCCAGTAAAGTAGAAAAAACAAGTATGCAACCTGGAGAGGGTATCCCATGAGCAAAGAAGGAATGGAGAAGCCGATAAAATGCTCTACACGAGGGAGTGTGGAGAATGTGACTCTTCACACTGAGGGAAAATCTGGGGCTGGTGGAGAAACTCCGGATTTGAGGAAGGTGAAGTTAACTGAAATACGAAACATACGGGAGAATCTCCAAATGTGATAAGGAAATAAAAGGAGGAGAGGCAGTATATTTTTGGAGATACAACAAGAAGAAGGCTCACATACCGAGGGACAACTTAGTTAGTGTAAGTTGGAATTGATGGAAAGTAGATCCTTAGGATTTATAGTATATCTGCCCATCTTACAAGGGCAATAGTTTATAGAACAGGCATAGACATTAAGGGGGGTCTGTAGTTTCCTGAGATTATTTTCTAGGGTATGAAACACTTTCTATACCTGCTAACTGATGTCTACAATGACATTTAATTCACTCTGATCACAAACTATGTATGGAAATTGTTTTATAATGGAGGTATCGTATACTATATCTCATTTTTAGTGGTTTATTTCTCCTCTGGCTCTGTAAGCTAGTCATTTTATTTTCACATGGTGAACCTCCTGGCCCCCCCAGATATCTTCTCCCTCAGATCATATTTATCTCAGTCAGACGTCTTGGTCTCTAACCCTGAATAAAATCTAACTTCTTACTCTAGTGATTTCTCATTTGTAAATATTCAGCCTCAATTGATATTATGTACCTTTCTTGTCAGATCACATATTCTCTTGAAAGGGATATATCCTATTCTCATTTCAACTTAGGGAAAACCTATCCCTCACAGATGGCCATTAAGCCAACTCTGAGTCTACCCAGCCCCAATCTTAGTCTTGTCAAAGAAGTAATTAACATAACAGAGTTTTAAAAGATATGATAAGTGCACAGCAGAAGGAAGCAATGGATTAATATTGGGAAGATCAATGGTAATGCATGAGCTGGTCTTTACAGAATGAGTAAGACATTGATAGGTGTATAAAGAAAAATGGTATTTTAGGAAGATGGACTTACTTGAATACAATTTTCTAGGTCTTGAAAGTTCGTTGCATTTTAGGAACAATGAGTCATCTATTGTAAGGGAAGTCTAGTGTACATGTGCCAAAAACTTGCTCTGAGTTTAAACTAAAAATAAAGATTTATGTCAGAATCTGAAATATTTTGAATGCTATGCTTAAAGAAATTTACTTTTGCTATTAGCAATAGAATCCTTTTTTTTTAATTTTTATTAAATCATAATTGTGTACATTGGTGTAATCATGGGGCACAATGTGCTGACTTTATATACAATCTGAAATATTTTCATTGAACTATTTAACATAGTCTTCATGGCGTTTTAATCACTATATGAAGACATTTATATTCTACATTTAGTAATTTTCACTTGTACCCTTGTAAGATGCACCGTAAGAGTGATCCCACCAATCACCCTCCCTCCATCCATCCTCCCCCCTCCCCTTCCCTCCCTTGCCCCTTTCCCCATTTTTTTGTGCTATAACTGGGTTTTAGCCTTCATATGAAAGCTATAGATTAGCTTCATAGTAGGGTTGAGTACATTGGATACATATTCTTCTTAGCAAAGTTCTCAAGAATGGAAGCAATAGAATCCTTTAAAAGTGAAAGAGAATGACAGATATGATCATATTTGTATTTGGGCAAAACACTTAGTACCAATGAGATTATGGTGATTGAAGAAGGAAATACTAGGGACTATTGGGATAAACAAGTAAGGGATGAAAGAATCTTGGGCAGTGATGTGACAATAGAAAAAGAAAGGAGGAAAAATGGGAATATTTTGGAAATTGTTATCAATAAGATGTGCTTTCAGATTATGGAGAGAAAGAAGTATAGCAGTGAAACAGGTTATAAATGGGTCACATTTATATAAATACTTAATAAGTGGGTCATATCTTTTCTTCTGATAAAATATTAAGGAACAAGAAATAGGATTAAAGTTAAGGAATATGATTAAAATTTATTTGGATAAGTTTAAGTTTTGTATTTAGTATGAGGATTATCATACATAAATATCTAAAGGAAAATAGAAATTCAAGTCGGAAGGTAATACAGGAAAGAGATCATTTAGAGCTGTTGATCTGGATATGTCAATCCAGGGAAGAACATTATTTGCATAGGACAGAATCAGCTTATTATTATTATTATTTATTTATTTATTTATTTTTGCAGTTTTTGGCTGGGGCTGGGTTTGAACACACCACCTCCGGCATATGGGGCCAGGGTACTACTCCTTTGAGCCACAGGCGCTGCCTAGAATCAGCTTATTATTCAAGTGCTAGTATATCTGTTGTATTTTTTATAATGTATTTTCCCATGACAATTGCTTCTTTGTTATCTTAATTATCAATGAATAATATTAGTAATTGAGATAGTGATCGAATACCATGAGAGATGCTAATATATATATATATATATTTTTTTTGAGACAGAGCCTCAAGCTGTCACCCTGGATAGAGTACTGTGGCATCATAGCTCACAGCAACCTCCAATTCCTGGGCTCAAGCGAGTCTCCTGCCTCCACCTCCCAAGTAGCTGGGACTACAGGTGCCCGCTACAATGCCCAGCCATTTTTTGGTTGTAGCCATCATTGTTGTTTGGCGGGCCTGGGCTGGATTCGAACCTGCCAGCTCAGGTGTACGTGGCTGGCGCCTTAGCCCATTGAGCCACAGGTGCTGAGCCGAGAGATGCTAATATTTTTGATAGACAGATGAAATGAAAAATGGGCTTCGCATGAAGTACCATAGATGAGAAAAGAAAAGAAAAGACATCTTTACTTTTAACTTTTTGCCAGGTGCAATTATATAGGAATAGGCGTGAGCTGTCTTTAGTAAACATTATGGTGGAAAAGTGTATCTCAACATTGCTATTTTTACCTAATATATCCCTTTTTGGAAAAAGGAATGTACAAAATCATTTAACTTTTTAAGTAACGCACTATCTATTTGTGTATGTGACAAGATTCTTAGTTGATAACTTACATGCCTGTATTTATGCCTATAGTTAAGGTGTTACTATTCTTCTATCTTCTATCATTTTGTATTCACTTTAAGCACTATAAATACTGGACCTTTCAGGTGCAAAACTGAGTTTGGAAGATGTTTTATGTATTTCCACATTTATTTTGGAATATTTACACTGCTTTATTCTGAATTACATTTCTTCTTTGAAAGCAGTTCTTTATATTACAATTTCTATATCTAACACGGTAATCAGCACATATTAGACGACATTGTTTGTGTTGAATGAAAAAAAGGAAAATAATAAACATTAGTTGTAAAAGATTAGTTCTTTGATGTGTATTAATTAACTCCTTGCCTTCTGAATACTCCCTCATTCTGTATAAGGTTTTTTTTCTTCTTTGTTGTCTGGTATGCTCTGGACTTAGAATATGACTGTAAAAAATAATATAGCAGTAATAAATGCATAATTCATAGAAAGTTGTGCAACCTGGAAAGAGCATCTGTGTATAAAACACTACTTATCTCCCCAGGACTTCTAGAACTGAAGGCTGTAAGTAATAGACCTAACTAGCACAGGCAATTCAAAGTGAAAAAAGGTTAGATGCTGAAATAGAAATACGATTACTGGTTAAAATGTGATCAATCTTACTTCTCAAAACTCTAGTAATATCACAGATTTTTCTCTTACTATTCCCTTGAATTACTGCCTTGACAGTGAGTTCTAATTAATGACATTGGCAAGCCTACACATTAAATTAATTTCAGGTATGCATCTTTAAAAAAAAAAAATTTTATTTTCTCTCCTACCTTCTGTAGCCATAAGAGTAGTTTTAGTTCCAGCAATACCCATGCAGAGTAAGAAGGAATTTCAAATAAAATGTTGATTCTAAGTCAGCAGTTGTTTTCTTTATCATGTTTTGATGCTTTAATTTCAGTAGAAATTGATTTAATCTGTCTGCTTTCACATATTTATTTTATTTTATTTATTACTTATCCATTTTTTTTTATCCTGTCTTCACCTTCTTTGTTTTAACAGCTTGGGAATTATGTAGGAGCCATTTTAAAACATGGTCACTGTTTCAAAAAGTCAAACTGCTGTTTCTTTTTTTAAAATTTATTTTTATTTATTTATTTTTTTACATTTATCCGAGACTACCTTTTATGGTAAGCTACTAAATAGCTCATTAGGTTGAGGATTTGCCAGATAGATCTAAGCTATGTTCTCTCCCCTTTTTGGAAAGTCTTTCTTTGATTTCTTTTGACCAGCTAAGGAAAGGTAATAGATTTTTGTCTGTGTTTGTTCTCTCCTTTATCACATCTCTGATAAATGCTTTGATAGTATTGACAGAACAGGGTGTAGATGTTAACTAGAATCCACGTCAGAGGACAAACACGGGGGATTATTTACTTTCTAAAAGTATGTTACATCTTTTCCCTGAGCAATGTCCTATCCCAGGAGTGTTTCTTCACAGTATAAACTATTTCCATATCTGCTGAACACTGAAAGTCACACAGATTATTCGGAAATGAAAAGCTTCTGAAGAGGCAAATGCTTTATTCTTAAATTATAGAAGTACAATACTTGAATATTATTCTTAATCATAATGAATCACTGAATTAATTTATCTTATGATGGAATAAAGAAGGAAAGTGATCAATGAAAGTGTCTTGAGTCTCAGAAAAGGTATGTGCCTTTATTGAAAACATATATTCGCTAACACAAAAATAATATATCTGCATGACTATTAGTCAATAAGTATGTCTTAACTCATAATATTCAGATTATATTTATATAATATATGACTTAATAATCAATTAAATAATGTATGTGTTATTGGTAAATAAGGACAATTTTAAGTTTAGTCTAAGAATTAATGCATAATTTAAGATTTTATAGTTTATTAAAGCCAGTCCCAATCTGTTATTTTATTTTAAACAACCAATAGTAACAAGAATAATCAAACCAATTATCAATTCTTATAAATTGTGCGATGACAATTGTATTTTTGGGCTCGGTGCCTGTGGCTCAGCGGGCTAAGGTGCCAGCCACGTACACCTGAGCTGGCGGGTTCGAATCCAGCCTGGGTCCGCCAAACAACAATGATGGCTGCAACCAAAAAATGACCTGGCATTGTGGCGGGCACCTGTAGTCCCAACTACTTGGGAGGTGGAGGCAGGAGACTCGCTTGAGCCCAGGAATTGGAGGTTGCTGTGAGCTGTGATGCAACGGCACTCTATCCAGGGTGACAGCTTGAGGCTCTGTCTCAAAA
>CAUYRH010067270.1:0-15709 GCA_963574655.1 Perodicticus potto | reverse complement strand
TTTTTTATTGAATCATATCTGTGTACAATAATTCAGTCATGGGGTACAGTGTACGGGCTTCAGATACAATCAGAGATATTTTCATCAACCTGATTGTGATAACATTCAAGGGACTTTCTCATTACTTTGTGAGAACAATTTTGATCCGTATTTAGAAGTTTTCTCCTAACTTAAGGGGATTATGTAATTTTTTTAATATCACAAAGGTAGTAAGTGATACGTTTCAGAATTCAAACCTGGGTCATAGCCAATGATGTTTTTCCCATTTGTATTATATGCTTTGCTCTAAGAAAAAAGAGAGTATCTCCACTTTCAAGGACTCAGTCACAGAGAGAGGGTGAAATGGAAGTTGAGGAAAACTCTACCAGTGTTCCTGATGTGGAAAAAAAAATGTGCTAACACTTATAATATGTCTGAACCTCTTTCCCATCAACTAAATAAAAATTTAAGTCTTATATTTTAGAAAGCTGCGTGATGTCCACAGTCCCTGCCATTCTCTCGCAGACATTTGCTGTACAGAAAGCAACCCTACAAAAACAGCAGGTTATAATTAGGGTCTAGTGGGGATCTAGAGAAAGGAGCTTCAACATATTTACATAAAAAAAGATATATGGGCAGGGCATGATGGCTCAAGCCTGTAGTCCCAGCACTTTTGGGACCAACGCAGGAGCGTTTTTTGAAGCCAGGGGTCTGAGACCAGCCTGGAAAACATGGCAAGACACCATCTCTATCGTGGGCAAAAAATCAGGTTGGGATCAGACTTCTTGTCACCAACAGTCCAGGTAAAAGCCAGGGGGACAGCACTGTCCATAAACTTAGAGAAAGGGAATGGAAAAGATTTTCTATCTAGCCAAGCTGTTCTTCAAATATTAAGGCTACCCAAGAGTCTTTCCTGAGGAATCTACTAGCACATGAAGTTCACTTAACCAAAAAATGATCAAGGAAATCAGCAGAAGAACTGGTAATGTCAATTAAATATAATTGTATTATTACAATTATAATACAGCAATGAAAGAGAAAACTAGTATGTAAATACTCTTTGTTCTGTCAAAGTCAAGTAACATTCCAAAGATGGTAAATAAAGCTGAGGGGAAAAAGAATATTCTCTTTGTCTGTAATAGGAAACTGTAAAAGGAAATCTTGTAAAGGTAACAAAACAGTTAAAACCTAACAAAAGATTAAGAACATTATATGAAAGTATTAAAATAAAGCAATAAATTATATATTCCTAAACATAAAAAGTATTACCAACTAAAAGAAAAAGTTTAACTAAAAAAAGCAAAGAAAATAGAATAAAAGATACCCATGAAACATAACTTTGTTTTATAAATTATTGTCTTTAGATAAACGAGACATCCATCAAATTGGTAAATGTAAATAGGCTTGTTTTATTTGGTTTTTAAAAAAATCATATTGACTTACAAATCAAAGTGGAATATTCCAGAAGACAACTGATTTAATTTCTTCTGAAAGCCATTTTCATTCCTTTACATGTTCTTATCCTGGGCATGTTGTCAATATCAGCTTTATTTGTGTTTATGCTACACATTCTCAAAACAAGCTTTTAATCTCTCAATTCTTGCTGTTCCAAATTCAGGTCTTTTGGAGCAATTTAACATTGGTTGTTTATTAAGTTAGAAAAATGAGCAAATGTTGGCTTTGGGGGGGGGGAAAGAAAAGAAAATGCACTGTATAATTCATTTCATTCTTAAATGCTAACTGGTTCCAGGCTTTCTTTTTCCATTTCTTACTGAATTGTTTCAGTTTCTTAAGACTGAATAAAAATCCAAGAAGTGAACACTTTGCAAAAAGGTATTTATTTAATGTAAATTATTTTAGAGTCCCTTATTTCCTTGCTATGTAATCACAGGAAAATCAGCAATATCAACCTCTTTTAAAATTTTTACATCCCTCCTACATTGCAGATAATAAAAATTACTTTAAAAGTCATTTATACAAATCAAAACCACCTTGAGATACCACCTAATCCCAGTGAGAATAGCACACATTACAAACTCCCAAAGCTGCAGGGATGTGGAGAGAAGGGAACACTTTTACACTGTCAGTGAGATTGCAAACTAATATAGCTTCTTCAGAAAGAAGTATGGAGAATCCTCAAAGTAGACCTTCCATTTGACCCCACAATCCCATTACTAGGTATCCACCCAGAAGGAAAAAAATCATTTTACCATAAGGACGTTTGCGCTAGAATGTTTATCGCAGCTCAATTCACAATTGCTGAGATGTGGAATCAACCCAAGTACCCATCAACTCATGAATGGATTCATAAACTGTGGTATATGTATACCACAGAATACTGTTCAGCCATAAAAAGATGGAGTCTTTACATCTCTTGTATTAATGTGCATGAAATTGAAGAACATTCTCATTAATAAAGTATCATAAGAATGGAAAAGCAATTATCTACTGTACTGACTACTAATATAAAGCCAGTAGGTAAATAAGTGCATACCCACATGAGAGAAAAACACAACTAAATTCTAGTGGGAGGAAGAGGAGAGGAAGGAAACAGAGGGGAGGAGGTAGGAGAATAGTTATCTACTGGACACAAGTTTAAGGGTATACGGGACACTTCCTAGGTGAAGGGCTCAACTACAACTTGGACTTTATCCAACAAACACTATCAATATAACCTAATCATCTGTATCCTCATATTAATCTAAAATTGTCACAAAGTCATTCACAAATAACATAGAATGCTGCTACTTACAGACACGTTTTACAGAATTTTTACATTAAATTCACTTTTTAATTAAATAATATTACCATATGGAAAAATTAGAATATACAGATGAGAAAAAGAAACAAAAGTAAAGTCAGCCAAAATTTCACAACTATAGCTACTATCTGACTACCATAGCAAAGAAACATTCACAACTGCCACCAGCCCCGTGACAGCCAGCTGCCCCCTCTGCACCTCTCTGATGTGTAAGTGGAGATGAATGAAGGGCTGAAAAGGATGTGGATATGGGTGGGGAGAGTTGAAGCAAAGTCTCCAGGCGCATGATAGGCGCCTCCAGCTTGCATCAGGCAGGAGGTGGAACAGAAGGTAAAATGCAAAAACTATCCTTAAAGAAACGGTAGTTTACTCAGTCTTTAAAAAGAAAGTCATGTGTAACCTGCTAGCTTTCTGTTTATGTCAGAGAATCAGAAAAAGAAAACAAATTTCTCTAGACTAGTAATGCAATGGGTTTTCAATTTGCAAATAATGTATGTTTGATTAAAAAAATAGACAATACGGGGGAGTATAAACAAAAAGACTGCCAACATCTTTTACATCAACAAGCCTTCACAACACAGTTTTAGCGGCCAATAGAACTAATGCTTAACTGCAAATATGAGGACATTACCTATAGAACAAATGAGTCATTACCCATTACTCTGGCCCTTCATCCTCTTCTTAGTAAGAGTCTCTTTAGGATTGGCTCTTAATCACAATTTACTCACAATGACATCATATGATGTCTAAATATTAACAGATTTAATTGTTCCAGCTTTAAAAAAATTGCTGGTTGTTACAAAAATCAAACTACTAAATATCCACTTTACAGGATATATAGTTTTATACAATTTATAAATTTATATAATTTATACAAGTATAAACTCTTTCCTGCTTCCATATATTTCTGTTTGAATTGGGTTGGAAGATCTTTCTGTTTCCTTCAAGCACTACAATGTGATTTTCTGAAAACCAAGCTAGGAAAAAAAATTAAGAAATGTAAATAAAAGTTAGCTTTTTGTGAGATTTTTCTTAAAGTTAACAAAAAATCAATTCATATCATTTCTTCTAATGCATTTTGACATTTGCTCTTTAAGCATGAAGTTAGTTACCATGTAAAAGGAGGTTCTTAATAATTTATACTGTTTACTTTGAATGTGATTACTCATAGGAGGCTGGGGAAATGAATCAATACTAGCTTAGTTTCTCAAAAAAGTAAATTGGAAATAATTGTTAAAGTAATGTGCATTAGTTTAGGCTGCCAAATTAATTTCCCAACACTGCTTGTGCTACAAGAGTCTTAATTAGGAAACAACTAAGGTTGCCTTTGCTTATTATGGGTACGCTGAGCCACCAGCTTTGTACAAAGTCATTTAACTCTTTTGATGTGTGTGATTTAATAAACAACAGAGAAAAATCTACTGAGTATTAACTGAGTATTAGTAATACTGTGCATTTGTAAAGGAGCTTTACCGTTTGCAAAGGGATTTCATGTTCTGTCTCTGGAAACTATTTTCTGTTCTGCGGTTGTAACCTAGGCTTCCTATGAAGCTGTTCTAGTATGGCATGGAGTACTATGGAGGGTACAGTCTTTGGGTCCACCTATTAAGAGAATCACTGATGAATTACAGTGTTTCACTGAGAGAAAAGTGAGCAATAAAGTCTCAGGAAATTATGTTTGAAGGAATTGGAAAATATTTAACCAAAAGAAAGGAAGGCACAGTATCAGGTATTTAGAGCATCCTCTTTCACTGAAATGTCTGTTATATGGTAAAGTGCTTAATTTCATGTCTTGTTCCAGACAGAATCAGCTCTAATGATTGTTAATTACAAGAAGGGATGTAAGTTTCAACACAGGAATCTACTGATAATAGAAACAGCTACTTTACCCAGGAGTGAGCTTCCTGAGGGATCACTTAGGTAGGGTGGGGGAGAGTTCTCTGAGGCCCACAGATAAAGGCTTTCAATCAATGAATCATGAAGTAACCTTACCTTTCTGGTATAGCCCCCACCAGAGATGTTGTTTCAGTGAGGCAGACACGTCAAAACCCAACCAAACAGGGAACTGGCAAATGACCTTTCAGTCCCCGATTTCAGGCCAAGTCACACTTAAGCATTCACTAGAGGACAAATCATTCCACTGGAGAACAAGTGTGAGACCAAGGTTATCACTTCCCCTTCCAAAAACATAAAGAGAGCATAGCAGTTCATGTACAACCCACCACCCTCTGTTGATCAATCTCCTGTAGCACTCACTGCATAATATTTAGTTGGTTTGTACAACATTCCACTGTGGTGAGCTCTTTAAGGGAAGGAACTCTGCTCTATTTAT
This sequence comes from Perodicticus potto, assembly GCA_963574655.1. NCBI lineage: Eukaryota > Metazoa > Chordata > Mammalia > Primates > Lorisidae > Perodicticus > Perodicticus potto. The sequence goes on along the minus strand of CAUYRH010067270.1, from coordinate 10,637 downwards.
CTTTATAACTCCATAGTTTATCCAAGTTGGCATTTATTAAATACTCAATATATGCTTAATGGAGGAATAAATGAATTCCACTCCAAGTAAGCATTGCCTCAGCGCAGACACTATATCAACAACAAGATACAAAATTAAATTAACACACAGTCCCGCCTTTAAGGAGGACCCAATATCAGCAGAATAAATGTATGTGTGAGTGAGTGAGGGCACCTCTTTTGGGCAGAGTTTTGCCTTTTAAGATCTTTTCAACCCTAAGACTCTATAAATCTATATGCCTTTCCTCAATTAAAATATCTTAAAATCAAGAGGAAGAAAAATAGACCTGGTATATTAAGACATTCATAGGTTTTTAATCTATTTTGGCCAATACTGTTCAGGGTCTAGCAAATCAATAACTTGGTATGTCAATCCATGGTCAAAATATGAGTTTCTTTTAGTTAATTTAAAGAGTTGGGAGGGCCAGCATGGTGGCTCATACCTATAATCCCAGAGGCTGGTGGATTGCTAAAGCTCATGAGTTCAAGGTTTCTATAAACTACAATGATGCCACAGCACTCTACCCAGGGTGACAGGGTGAGACTCTGAAAAAGAAAGAAAGAGAGAGAGAGAAGGGAAGGGAAGGGAAGAGAAGAGAAGAGAAGAAAAAGTTAAAAAGAAATAATTTAAAGAGTTGGGGAACAAAAGATCCTGGTAGAAATTTGCATCAAACTTATACAAAATGCATTTTCCTTACATTAAGCAAAAAAGAGTTTCTGGTCCTGGAATTTAAAGTACATGGTAATTTTCTCTATAGACTAAGTGGAAAGACTCCAACTATATATAATATAACAAATACTGACAGAATGTTTACTCTCCAGTGAACATACATTAACAGATTAAGTCTGTTAATTTATATACTTCTACCATTCTTCTTTCACAGAGGATGAAACAGGACACAAAGGTCAAGTCATTTTCCCTGTATTGTGAAGTATAATGTAGTGGACCTTGGCAATTCAACACCAGAGTCCATGTTCATGACCACTTTATTAGATAGCCTCTTGATAATAATCTCTTATATCATGATAAGAATTCTTCTGCTTACACTATAGTATGATTCTTTTTGCCAAGTGTCCCCTAAAACAGAACTAGTCCTGGATTATTTCTGCTTCATGTGATGCCTAGGGTCTGGGCTGTCCAAAGCAAAAAAGCGTAAATACATCTAGACCCTTCCATTCCATACGAACCAAGTCAGCTACCACCCTCTCTTCTTCCCCATTCCCCACGCCCATATCCAAAAGGACACAGTTGTATTTAATAGATAATTGGTTATCCAATTAAATACAGATATATTGCTATCCACATTCATACACACGCAAAAGGTGACAAGCCATCTGTTCTACTGAAGCTTTTTGGACTCACTGAAGGTTAAGATGCTTGATGAATTTCATTTTGAACGTAATCTTTTCTTCACTTGATTTCACATATATTCTGTTTTTCACTTTGTGCTTTAAATAGTTAGTTAATTAGGACTATTTAACAGATTGTATATGTTGCTGCTGAGAGTAATTGCACGTGAACAATAACTGAAGGAATTTTTACTTAATTTGCCAGTTGGTTCATGGTTTGCTAGAGAATGACCTTGCCCCCTACAGTTGGATTCAAAGAGTTAAGCAGAAGCTGAAGTGATCCTGACTGTAGGAGGTGAAACTCATTCATATTCTTTTGTAAACAAATTAATGGAGAGTTGCCAGTGTGTTTTCATCCCACAAAATCACCTTAGCAACATGGATATGAAAACAGCATGAACTTTCCCTCAGAGCCTCCCATCATTCTTAGCACGAGGATTCAACAACAAATGAGACTAGCAAAACTCTGCATTTATTTTATTCCTTAAAATGAGTATCAGAATGGCCACAAAACATTATAGATTCCAATGGTAAAACAGAAAGGGGCTAAACTTCTCTCATATATAAGAACGATTAGTATTTCTCAACAAGGCTGTATTTTTTTTTTCTACTTTTTTCTGAAATGGTAGGGGAAACATCATGTACCCTTAACTTGACTAATTTTAAATTTATTTCAGCACAAAAAGAAGATATGTTTCTAAATCATTAGACAAAGCTAGTTTGAATCATGGGTCCTGTGGTCACTAATTGTACGTAATATGTTTTGTTCCTCTGTGTTTGAAGAATATGAACTCTGGAAAAACCAAGCAAGTTAAAGCCACACTGAAGTCACAGAGTCCATTCTAATGCCTGGAAACAGGGAAAACTCTGCAGAAGGTTGAACTCAGATAGCTGTAGGAAATAGTTTGGAATGATGAGTGAGGATGAATATGTTTTAGGTAAGTTCACATTTAAGAGTAGCCATGCTCCAAGTGAATAGGATATTTCTAGCTACTCATGGTAAGAGAATGAGTCTTGACTTCTTGAAGCAGTACTCAGTCCCCTGGGTATAGGAGCTGAGAGGAGAAACTGAAGATGTGTAGGTCAGGATAGTGCCCTGCGGATAAAGAGGCAGAAGTGCATATGGGAGTTGACTTGCAGGCAAGAGACTTGTTCAGCTCTATGGAGTTCTCTATATGTGACATCATAGATGATGGAGTCTATGCAATGTAAGTAAGAAAGTGAATAGGACAGATAGCTGAGGAGTTTGAAGAGAATGAAGCAAGCATTGAAATGTGACTTTCCTTGAGACTGACAAATGTGGTGGGGTAATGCAGCAAAAGCTGGAATAATATGATGTTGTGATTTGAGGCGAGTTTGATATTTCAAAGGAAACTTCCAAATAAGTTAACAGAGATAAAAGAACTGTGAGGGATGAAGGGCGAGAGCATTGAGATCAACCATTTGCAGTTGAAAGTGAAGGAGGATGACGGAGCTCAGGGTGGAGAGGAAGGTAGTGGTTTGCTGTTATCTTCAGTGGAAGGATGATAACACTCAGCAGCTCACCTGGGGGGACTCCCGCAGAATTGCACTGGTGGGAAAGAATGTAAGGATGTTGATGATAATTACCTCTAGAAAGCCCACTTTTATCTTGATCCCTGGGATTTGGGTCAGAAGGATCTAATGTCTCTAAATAGACATTAAGAAGAGATAACTTACCTCTCAACACAAGAACAGGGAGATAGGAGCACAAACTTAAAGTTCATTTTACTTTATTAAATTAATTTTCCCTTACAAAGAATTTTCTGCCTGATTACTTGCTAATTAGAAAGAGATAGAGTAATAGAAAACTCACTGTTTGGGGTCTCAGAACAGTTCCATATCCTGGATTGACCCAGTTCCATATCCTGGATTAGTTGTTGTGTAGACTAATCACCTAATATCTCTTACCCTTATTCCAGGAAGAAGTGCATTTGGAAACTAATCTGAGGTAGAAAGAAATATGCTGTGCTAGGGAAACTGAAAGGAAAGCACAGGTTGGAAAGAGGTGATAAGGGAAGCTGGACCTCAGAGAGTGGTTAAGATAATCAAATGAGTAATGGATATAAAATTTCTTTAGGACTGTAATACCCTCCCAGCTGCCATCATTGCAGGTTTTTGCATGTGTGTTTAGGAATTAAAGAGCTACGAGTCACATTAGATTTCTGTATCATTCAGGATCCAGCCGGGAAAACACAACCACTCCAAAACTTTCACAAAGATGGATTCAGTCACACAGCTTTCTTAGTTCAGGTTCCTTAGAAAGGATAGTTTGAGACAAGAATTTGTACATATATGATTTTCTTTAGGAAAAGTGCTTGAGAGAGCAAAGCAGGATAGGGAAAACAGCAAAGCAAGGATGTGGTTCAGGCAAACCCCCATCCTTGGCCTGATCTGTGGGAGGAAGAATCTGGAACATAAAATACATCACAAAATTGTTCCCTATTTGATTCAAGGAAGTCAGCATTTTGTAACCTTTACCATCATCAATGGCTATGTTTGGTCTATAAGCTCTTATTAGGCAAGTCTCGTAGAAGGGGCCACTTTTGTACCCTCAGCAATCAAAGCTTATAGCAGGGCAATAAATGTACCAAAGCAGTAAGAGGATCTAGGCAGAAACTAGAGTATCTTCTGCAACAGCTAATGAAAGAACAAAAAAGCCCAACAGGAAATAGTTGAGGCTTTGAGGCCACCCAAAGTTTGGCAACAGCAGGAAGCAGTTATCATTCTTAAACCTGGAGAAACAACAGAAAGAGGAGGGATTATCAGAGCCCACAGCCAGGCCATCTGTGGGGTCTACACATGGCAGGCATAGACCAGAGGAAGGAGGGACCACAAAAAGAGAGGCCACCTTGCAGAAATTAAAACTATGGAAGAAACACTGCTGGAAATGCCATAGAAATCAGAAAAAAATAAAAAGAAGGAAAACACCACTGCCATCTTCCTTCCCATCCTCATCCTCAATCTTGCCTCCTGTTGCACGGTCCTATTAGGGAGCACAGGAGCTCAGGGAAGATAGTCCTCTGACACTCATAGCAGAAAAGAGGAAGGTTGATAAAGAGTTCTCAGAGCCAGCAGGGTGTTAACTGAGCACCCTCTGGAGAGACTGAGGGCAACTGTCCTTAAGAGAGGGAACCTGTTGGTGGTGGATGGGAGTTCCAGTGCCGCAAACCCAGCTGATCTGGTTTGATTACTCAGCTGAGCTAGAAAGCTCAACAGAGGCACAGCAGTAACTGAAAGCAAAAGTGAGTGGAAACTGAAAATAAAATGAAGCAGCCCAGGCAGTGTGGATAGAAAGTAAAAATAACCTACACAAGTTTCAAGGTAACAAAGAAATTGTATTTAGGAAGAACAAAGAGAAAGTTAAGAACACTTAAAAAGAGAGTTGGAAGTCTGTCCCTCTCATGAAGGAGAGAAAGTGAAAGACAGAGATGCAAAAGTCTGCAGCAGCATAAATATTTATTTTATTTTATTTTTTATTGTTTGGGATTCATTGAGGGTACAAAGAATTAGGCTACACTGATTACATTTATTAGATAAAGTCCTTCTCATAATTGTATCCCACCCCCAAGAAGTGTGTGATACGCTATGATATCCATCCCCCTTGCTCCTCCCCTCTCCCAGCTCCCTCATTCCCCTACCCCTTCCTTGTGTTAGACCATCTACGGCCTTCATGTTAGAATTGAGTACATTGGATTCTTGTTATGCTCTACTAAGAAAAATGGGTTCCAGCTCCACCTAGGTTCATACAAAAGATGTAAAGTCTCCATCTTTTTCAGAGGCTGAATAGTATTCCATAGTATACATACACCACCTTTTTAATCCATTCCTGGATTGGTGGGCATTTAGGTTGTCTCCACAGTTTGGCAATTGTAAACTGAGCTGTGATAAACAGTCTAGTGCAAATGTCCTTATGATAAGAGGATTTTTTTTTCTTTCTGGGTAGTTGCCTCATAATGGGATTGTAGGACCAAATGGGAGGTCTAATTTGAATTCTTTGAAGATTCTCCATATTTCCTTCTAAAAAGATTGTAATAGTTTGCAGTCCCTCCAGCAGTGTAAAAGTGATGCCTTCTCTCCACACCCATGCCAGTATCTGCCTTTTTGAGACTTCTTGATGTGGGCCATTCTCACTGGGGTTAGGTGATATCTCCAGGTAGTCTTGATTTGTACATCTCTGATGATTAGGGACAATGGGCACTTTTTCATATTCTTGTTACCCATGTCTGACTTCTTTAGAGAAGATTCTATTCATCTCTCTTGCCCAGAGAAATATGGGTTTTGGGGGTCTTTTTTGTTGATTAATTTGAGTTCTTTATAGATTCTATTTATCAAGCTTTTGTCTGATTGATAATATGCAAATACCTTTTCCCATTTGGAGATTATCTATTTGCTTTGACTGTTACAAGTGAGAAGGGATGCTAGGAGAGGGGCTTAAGGGGGGTGGGAGAAAAACCTGCCCTGCTGAACCAGGAAGTTTGGAGGGCCCATAAGAAGGTGGGTATGAAGTAATATAGGTAACCGATGACCAATACAAAAAGACAATCAGTGACTGATAGGAATGGGCAGTAATGCCTGGAGGCTCAGAGAGGCCAATGGAAGACTTACAAGGAATTTCAAATGAAATATTTATGCTGGAGGGGGTAAACAAGATGGCAGACCAGAAGGAATGTTCAGCTGAGCTCTTTTAGAATGATTGGAGGAAAAGAGAGAACCCAGCCATACCTAGTGTGGAGACATCACCCAGATTTGTAGCTCAAGGTGCACAGCAGGAAGGTGGTAAACTAGGTATAGCATATGATCTGGAGCAGTGGAAATATGATGAATTAGGCAAGTGATTATGACCAGTGGCGATCAGCTGTTCCCCCACAGAGGTCTGGGATGGGAGGAAGCCTTTCTGGATTTTTCAGTTGTTGGGGAAAGCTGTGCATTGAGTGGAAAACTTAGAAGAATGGGTGGACTTAAACACTATACAGCAAGAGATTTGAGTAACAGTTGGAGTGGATTTGCCACAGGTTTGGTGGCTGGTGAGGCAGCCATACTGAGAACATCTCAGTAGCCAAGGGGCTGACACCATGGGAAGCTTGTAAGAAGTCCTTAGCAGGGGCCTAAAGCACAACCATTTTAATTCCACCTGCCAGGATCAGAACTCCACTCTTGGGACAGGCTAAGGGACTCCTGCATCCCATGGGAACTGGAATCATGGTGCACTGTGAGACCAGACCCTGAAGGATTCTTGTGAGCTTTAAGATCCCAATCTGGCAGGCTCTGAATGCTGAGGTAGCAATCAGGCAAACACTGAAGGCAACTAAGTTTGGAATAAGGACCAGAGGTTGCTGGCTATGCTGTCTTCTAAAAAGAAAAACCACAGCACCACCTGGTGTCTCAGTGACATATTGTCATCAAGAGCAAGGACTTCTGTTTATTTGGCCACAAGAAAGAGTTTGACTTTGCTCAGGCTGAAGCCACTTTAAGATCTAAGTTCTGAGACAAGGTAATGTGAAGCAAAGGAGCCATTGAGAAGAATGTAATCTTCCCCAAAATGGTCTATGAAGCAAACATCACCCTGATACCAAAACCAGGAAAAGACCCAACTAAAAAGGAGAATTTCAGACTAATTTCACTAATGAATATACAAACAAAAATTCTTAATAAAATTCTAGCCAATAGTTTACAGCTACACATTAAAAAATCATTCATCATGATCAAGTAGGATTCATCCCAGGGATGCAAGGCTGGTTTAACACATGCAAGTCCATAAATGTAATTCAACATATCAACAGAAGCAAAAACCAAGACCATAAGATCCTCTCAATAAATGTAGAAAAAGAATTGCGTCCTTTTCTAATTAGAACACTTAAGAATTTAGGCACAGGCAGCACATTTCTTAATCTTATCAAAGCCATCTATGACAAACCAACAGCTAATATTATACTGAATGGAGTAAAACTGGAAGCTTTTGCACTTAGAACTGAAACCAGACAAGGTTGTTCTCTATTGCCAGTACTATTCAACATAGTGATGGCAGTCTAGCCAATAAAATCAGGCAAGAGAAGGAAATAAAGGGCATCCAAATGGGTACAGAGGAGGTCAAGCTCTTGCTCTTTGCTGATGATATTATCTTAGAGGACCCCAAAGGCTCAACTCCAAGACTCCTTGAAATGATAAAAAAATATATAGCAATGTCTCAGGATATAAAATCGATGTCCACAAATCAGTAGCTTTTGTATATGCCAATAACAGCCAAGATGAGAAGCTACGCAAGAACACAATTCCCTTCACAGTAGCTTCTAAAAAATGAAATACCTAGGAATAAACATAATAAAAGAGGTGAAGGACTTCTACTAAGAAAATTGTGGAGCCCTAAGAATAGAAATATGAGAAGATATTAACAAATGGAAAAACATACCATGCTCATAGCTGGGAAGAATCAACATTGTCAAAATGTCTATACTACCCAAAGCAATCTACATATTCAGTGCAATACCCATTAAAATACCACCACCATACTTTCAAGAATTGGACAAAAGATAAAGCAATTTCACTGTTATAAAATAAGATATTTCATGCAAAGTATTAACTCTGCCCCCCCCCAAATTGCTTTCTCTGTTGTCTTGTGATTTTTTTTGAGGTGAAATTTAAGTTTTTGTGTGAGTAGTACTATTAGACCTATCTTGAGTGTCTTGCTTGTACCCTATCACATCATACCTTTGTTTAATTCTTAATAAACTGTTCACTTGTTAAAAAAAAAAAGAATTGGACAAAATAATTCTTCATTTTGTATGGAACCAAAATAAATCTGTGTAGCCAAGGCAATCCTCAGTAATAAAAACAAAGCTGGGGGTATCACCCTACCAGACTTTTGGCTATATTACAAAGCCATAGTGATTAAAACAGCATCATGGTATTGGCACAAAAATGAGAGTCATGTGGAAACAAATAGAAAAGCAGGAGATGAAACTAGCATCTTACAACCACCTGATCTTTGATAAAGCAAACATGAATATACAGTGGGAGAAAGAAGCCCTATTTAATAAATGATGTGGAGAGAACTGGATAACCACATGTAAAACATTGAAACTGGACCTGCACCTCTCACCACTTAAAAAAATTGATTCATGATGGATAAAAGATTTAAATCTAAGGCATGAAACAATAAAAATCCTTGAAGAAAGTGTGGGGAAAACACTTGAAGATATTGGCCTGGGGAAAGATTTTATGAAGAAGACTTCCGTGGCAGTTGCAACAACAACAAAAAATAAACAAATGGTACTTAATTAAACTGAAAAGCTTCTGTACAGCTAAGGAAACAACTACCACTTCATGGGGCACCACCTATAACTCAATTGTCTAAAACCAGAGTATTCAGATAAGCAAATTGTATGCATTTAGTAAATCTTAAACTCTGAGAAAGGAAAACTGGTTAGAACACCAAGTCTCTGAAGTGACAGTTCTCCAAACCAGTTCTCATCAATGGCTTCATGGCTAGTTTGCAATCCCAAAGGTTGCTATGCATAAGAGAGGGCCTTCGTTTACATTTTGAAATACATAAGGTACGATTCTTATTATTAATGCCTTGTGGGTGTTCTGAGGATAGATAGATATCCCTTCTAACTTCTATAACTTTCTACTTTCTAAAGAAATAAAACTGTATTTATAGCAAATTGGTAGTAGAGAAAACTCACAATATTCAATTGCCTTTAGGAAAAAGGAATTTGACAGGGCCCCTCTTGACCCTCTTGACCTTGAAAACCAGTATCAGTAACACAACCTTGGCATAGAAGATTCCTGTGAAATAGAAACCAAAATGAAAGCTAGGTTAAAAAAAGTTATAAAAAGTAAAACAGAGCAAGAGAGCCAACAGGTTTTTGAAACAAAGAAATTTATCTTTTTATCTTCTGTTCCCCATTTAAAATCGATTTCTATATTTTAAATATGCTTTTTTTATTCGTTTTTTATTGATGACACTGACTCTTGTCATATACAGAAATATATAGTATAATATTTTTCTCTAATGTGGTCCTGTGGTAATCGGAAAGATGCTCATCTATAAGAAATGATCTGTGGATATTTTGATGAAATGTTTTATTTCAATCCATCCTTGGTTGGTGAAATTTAGAGGCTTATTTGCAGCTAGGTTTATTTTTTTCAATTTGCTTTTGAAAGTTGTAAGGAGAAATTGGTAATTTGTAACTTGATAAAATCAAACTCAGGCATTCCATTGTCCTGGGATTCATGCATCTTTATCAAATTTAGAACATCAGTATATGAGACTCAAAAAGCATTTCCAAGTAGAGATTTTTCTTTCTATTAATGAAGATTAAAGGATTTTGAAGGCTGCGAGTTCTGATCAATTCAGGAGGAACTGCTTGCCGTGTGAGAGCTCACAAAGATGAAATCCATGTTTTTATGCTAGAACTTATTGAAGTACTTAAATGAACTGTTAAAGCATCTGGAATGACTGGTGATTTATTTTTTATTTTTTATTTTTTTTATTGAATCATAGCTGCGTACATTAGTGCAATCAAGGGGTACAATATGCTGGTTTCATATACAATCTGAAATGTTTTCATCAAACTGTTTAGCATATCCTTCATGGTCTTTTCATAGTTACTGTATTCTGTAAGACATTTGTATCTGCATTTAGTAAATTTTGCCTGTGCCCTTCTAAGATGCACCATAGGTGTGGCCCCACCAATTACCCTCCCTTCACCCCAACCTCCCCCCTCTCTTCCTTTCCCATATTCTTGTGCTATAGTTGGGTTATAGCCTTCATATGAAACCTTTAAATTAGCTTCATAGTAGGGCTGAGTACATTGGATATTTTTTCTTCCATTCTTGAGATACTTTGCTAAGAAGAATATATTCCAGCTCCATCCATGTAAACACAAAAGAGGTAAAATCTCCATCTTTCTCTAAGGCTGCATAGTATTCCATGGTATGCATGTACCACAATTTATTAATCCATTTGTGGGTTGATGGGCACTTGGGCTTCTTCCACGACTTAGCAATTATGAATTGGGCTGCAATAAACATTCTGGTACAGATATCTTCATTGTGATGTGATTTTGGTCTTCTGGATATATACGTAGTAAAGGAATTATAGGATCAAATGGCAGGTCAATTTTTAGATTTCTAAGTATTCTCCAAACATCCTTCCAAAAGAAATATATTAGTGTGCAATCCCACCAGCAGTGTAGAAGTGTTCCCTTTTCTCCACATTCATGCCAA
>CAUYRH010067266.1:0-29642 GCA_963574655.1 Perodicticus potto | reverse complement strand
TTAAGGATGACATTAATAAAGTGTTATCATTATGTACAATACTTGAAAAGATTTTTTGTGGCAGGAGAGATGCCCTTTATTAGATTAGAGAAGCTCCTTTGTGTTCCTAGCTAACTAAAGAGGTTTTTTTTTTTTTTTTTTGTAGAGACAGAGTCTTACTTTATCGCCCTCAGTACAGCGCCGTGGCATCACACAGCTCATAGCAACCTCCAACTCCTGGGCTTAGGCAATTCTCTTGCCTCAGCCTCCCGAGTAGCTGGGACTACAGGCACCCACCACAACACTCGGCTATTTTTTTTTGTTGCAGTTTGGCTGGGGCTGGGTTTGAACCCACCACACTTGGTATATGGGGCCAGCGCCCTACCCACTGAGCCACAGGTGCCACCTGGAAAATTATCTTATATTCTTAATTTGCTGGGAGTTTTACCATGAATGGATGTTAACTTTTGGAAAAAAGTTTCCTTGGATCTATTGAGATAAATGCATTTTCTTTTTTGGTCTGTTGAGCTACCAAATCAAATTGATTGATTTTCAAATGTTGAGCCAGATTTGCACTCCTGGGATGAACCCTCCTTGTCTGTGCTCTGTTGTCTGGAAGTGCTCATTTCTACAGCACACATGTCTGTACATTGGGACCTCCACAGCTGACCACCCCCCTACACTGACCACCCCCATAGTCTGATACAGTGATGCCTCTGGCTTTATTTTTATTATTAAGAATTACTTTGGCTATATGGGGTTTATTCTGGTTCCATTTGAAACAGAGAACTATTTTTTCCAAATCTTTAAAGTATGGTATTGATATTTTAACGGGGATCGCATTGAGTTTGTAGATTGCTTTGGGTAGAATAGACATTTTTACAATGTTTATTCTTCCCAACCAAGAGCATGGTATGGTCTTCCATTTGCTAACGTCTTCTGCTATTCTTTCTTTAGGGTTTCATAATTCTCTTTGAAAAGATCTTTCTGTCTTTTGTTACATATATTCAAAAGGATTTTATTTCCTTTGAAGCTACTCCAAAGGGAATTGTGTCTTTGATTTGCTTCTCAAATTGGCTGTTATTGGCGTATACAAAGGCTACTGATTTGTGGACATTGATTTTATACCCTGAGACCTTACTGTATTTCTTGATCACTTCCAGGAGTCTTAAGGTTGAGTCTTTGGGGTTCTCAGCAAAGAGTGAGAGCTTGACCTCCTCTGCCCTCATTTGGATGCTCTCTATTTCCTTTTCTGGCATGATTGCATTGTCTAGAATGTCCAGCAGTATGTTAAATAGTAGTGGTGATAGAGACATCCTTGTCTGGTTGCAGTTCTAAATGGAAAAGCTTTCAGTTTTACTCTACTTAGTATGATATTGGCTGTGGGTTTGTTGTAGATGGCTTCAATAAGTTTAAGAAATGTGCCACCTATGCCATATTCTTAAGTGTTCTTGTTAGAAAAGGATGCTGAATTTTGTCAAAAATTTTTTTTTCATCTATTAAGAGGATCATATGGTCTTTGTTTTAGCTTCTATTGATATGGTGGATTACATTATGGACTTGCATATGTTAAACCAGCCTTGTATCCCTGGGATGAAGCCTATTTGATCACAATGAGTAATTTTTTTATTTATTTTTTATATACATATATTTTTTGAGACTGAGCCTCAAGCTGTCACTGTGGATAGAGTGCTGTGGCATCATAGCTCACAGCAACCTCCAATTCCTGGGCTCAAGCGAGTCTCCTGCCTCCGCCTCCCAAGTAGCTGGGACTACAGGCGCCTGCCACAACGCCTGGCTATTCTTTGGTTGCAGCCATCATTGTTGTTTGGCAGGCCCAGGCTGGATTCGAACCCTCCAGCTCAGGTGTACGTGGTTGGCGCCTTAGCCCCTTGAGCCACAGGCGCTGAGCCATGAGTAATTTTTTTAATGTGTACCTGTGATCTATTAGCTAAGATTTTGTGGAGTATTTTTGCATCAATATTTTGTATCATTAGTGAAATTGGTGTGAAGTTCTCCGTTTTAGTTGGGTCCTTTCCTGGTTGTGGAATCAGAGTGATGTTTGCTACGTAGAAGGTGTTGGGGAAAGTTCCTTCCTTCTCAATGTTTTGGAGTAGGTTCTGCAGTATAGGTACAAGCTCTTCTTTGAAGGTTTGATAGAATTCTGGTGTGAAGCCATATGGTCTAGGGCTTTTATGTTGGAAGATTTTTTATTGTTTCTTCAGTTCCAGTGCTTGATATTGGTCTGTTCAAGAGATCTGTTTCTTCTAGGAAGATAGTGTGATTCTAGGTATTGGTCCATTTCCTCCACATTGTCAAATTTCTAGGCATAGATTTTCTTGTAGTAGTTAGAGAAAACCTCTTGTATCTTTGTTACTTCCCCCTTTTTGTTTTTGATTAGGTTATTAGAGATTTTAGTTTTTTGTTTCTAGTTAATCTGGCCAAAGGTTTATCAATTTTATTTATTTTTTCAAAGAACTAACTTTTTGTTTCATTAATTTTCTGAATGATTCTTTTGTTTTCAGTTTCATTCATTTCTGGTTTAATTTTGGTTATTCCTTTTCTTCTGCTAGGTTTGGGATTGGATTGCTCTTCCTTTTCCATTTCCTTAAGATGGTTTATTAGGTTGTTGATGTGCTCTCTTTCTGTTTTTAGATATAGACATTTAATGTGGTAACTTTCTCTCTTAAGACTGCTTTTGCAGTATCTCACAGGTTTCGGTAGCTTGTGTCTTCATTGTTGTTATGCTCAAGGAAGTTAATAATTTCTTTCTTTATCTCTTCCTTGACCCAACTGTCAGTATAAGGTTGGTTAGGTTCCATGCCTTTGTGTGGGGATAAAAATTTTTGTTGGAGTTGAGTTCTACCATTTTTGCCTTGTGGTCTGAAAAGATACAAGTTTTAATTTCGGTTCTAGTAATTTTGTTGAGATTTGATTTGTGCCCTGGGATATGATCTAATTTGGAGTATGTTGACAAAAAGAATGTATATTCCTTAGCTTTGGGATGGTGTGTTCTGTATATGCCTATTAAGCCCAGTTGTTCCAGGGTCACATTTAAGTACCTTATATCTTTGTTTAGTTTCTATTTAGAGAATCTGTCCAACTCTGTAAGAGGGATGTTAAAGTCCTTAGCTATTATGGTATTATAGGATATCATATTGGCCAGTCCAATTAAGGTCTGTTTCATAGATCTGGAAACATTCAAGTTGGGTGCATAAATATTTAGAATTGAAATGTCCTTTTGTTGTACTAATCCCCTGTCAAATATGAAGTGACCTGAATAGTTTCTTTAGGTGGAAGATTCAGGTACTGATTTGAGATCTATCTTCCTTTTTAATTAGGCATTTAAAGCTATAAATTTCCCTCTAAGCTCTGCTCTAGCTGCATTCTATAAATTTTATTGCATTTTAATTTTCATTCATCTCAAAGTGTCTTTTAATTTTCTTGGGTTTCGTTCTTATTTATTTTTCATTTTAGAGTGCATTTTAAAATTTGCACACATTTGTGAATTTTCCAACTTTTCTTCTGTTATTGATTTCTAATTTCATTCCATTGTGTTTAGAGAACATTTATCAGATTGAGTCAATATTTTAGTCTTTGCTGTCTGTTCCAACTCTACTGCAACCACTCAACTCTGTTTAATTGCAAACGCAGATATAGGCAAAACTTAAATGAAAGAGCTTGGCTGTGTTCCATCACACCTTTATGTATAATAGAGGTGGAAGGCTGGCTTTGGCTCATGGGCTGTAGAAAGGGAGGCACATAGTCTGTGTCCCCTGAAATGCAAACGCCTTCCCCTTTGCTATGTCTTTTGTGGGGAACTTAAGTGAGTTTAGGCAGGAGTTGAGTTTAGTGTTGTTGCTATGGTCACCTTCAATGCATCACTGGCTTCAAATTTATTACCTAGTGCTTGTTGTGGGGGCTGGTTTCCTGGGAAAGTTTCTTAGTGTTCCTGTCCTGCCTCAGCTCTAGGTTCTCCCCCACCACAAGCTTTTGCCCCTCCCCCAGCCGTAGCATTTGATACTCATTACCTGGGGCTTAGTGCCTGCTGGTGGGAGGTGGGGACGGGTTTTCTTCTTTCTGTTTCAGCCCCTCATTTAGGCAGGTTCTGTATCCCGGGGTCTTGTGGGAAGGGTTTTCTCAGTGGTCCCAGTTCTTCCCTGACCGTAGGGCATCTATCCTGTTCTGGACCTAGAACTGTTCCTTGCCCTCCTCCAGAGGTGCAGGGTTTTATTCTCTTCTCTTCTCCATCCACAGTGGGCCTCCACCAGTGCCCTGGGAGTGACAGATTTTGCTGTCCTTCTCAAAGCTTTGTCCCATGGTAGGCCTGGGCAGGGCTCTGAGTTTCCTGTGGCATCATGGAAACAGTTTCCTGTGGGGGCTCAAGGACCGTGAGCCCCCAGTGAGGTTTGCAGAGTGGGTGCAGCATCTACACTCATCTCCACTTGCTGAGCTCTCAGCTCAAATCCCCTACACTCTGCTGGCAGTGTTACCTTCTTCCCTGCCCCATCCCTGAAAGCTGGGCTCAGGTCCTGTGCCCCTCAGAGGGGTGTCTGGTTTTAGATTCTAGGCTTGTGGCTGCTCTGTGACCTCAACTCCCTGAAGGAGTCAAGAAAGTTACAATTTTGTAGCTTATCTCCTTTTTCTTGTTAGAGTAAGAATGATTCTCTTTCTAGTTTTTTATCCTCCAAGCTGAAGCTGGCTCCTTTTCCAGGAAATGGAAAATGTTTGGGAAGGCAGTATTAGTGATCAAAAAGTGGATTGACCTGTGGGGATCAGTATGAACTTTGTCCATCGGTCCTGGGCTTCACTGTGGTGGCTGAACTACCTGGGTTTAAGAGTTCTCTGGCAGAGCTTGGATAGACAATAGTGACCCAGGGGCTTTAGAGATCTGGTCTGGACTTCCCGGCCAGGCTAGAATAAGACTGACCCCTGCTGTGGCCCTGCAGCCCTGGTTGCCATGTTTTGGCAGATCATCGCTGAGTGCGTTAATCTTTTTGGTGGACTAACCTTTATTGCACATCTTATGCCACAGGATCCAGCTGTGTAGCTGAGCGTTCTTATCCCTAGGACTCTTGTTTGTAGCTCAGAGAAGAAAGTATCAGCTGCTAACAGTGATGGTTTCTGTTTCAGGAAAGCAATTCACGAGTGTCTTTTAAGAAAAGGTTTCCCTTAAGACACAACACAAAGAAAAAAGGTATGTCACATATCTGTTGAAGAATAGAAATGTATATACTCTCTAATAACTCAGCCATGGGTGGAAATACTTGAATGATTCCATTATAGACAGCTGGTATTCTATAGGTTAAATTTGTTTCTAGAAATACAGTTAAAATATGCAGAGAATACTGGATAGAGAAAAGATCTTACTCTCTGCCCATTGTTTCTTCCCTGCCTTCCATAAAATGCATAATAATAACAGCACCAAATTATAATGCCTTTTCTATTTTTTCATAATTCTCATAATTCTTTACATTTGTTGTTTTAAAAGCACCTTACAAAGAGTTTTCATGTGTATGATTTTCTGGTAGAATAGCCCTGAAGAGAACAAAAATGATTTATTACAATATTACTTAATTTGCAAATTGTAAAAATCCTTTGAGGGGTTAACAATTTCTCTTTCTTGAATGAAGTCAGGTGTTCACAGATGAGGAAACTAAGGCCTAGAGTAGGGGATGAACCTGAAATGCTGCGGCTGAAGCTCACACACAGGCAGTGTCTTGTGAGGTTTGCAGGTCCCATAGCCACGGGTAGGAGTGGGAAATCCAACAGCTCATTCCATAGCTGTGCTTTGTGGCCAAGAACCTTTTTAATAACTTTTGTGCTCTTTGGATGTAATTTAGTTCCCAAAATAAAGCACTCAGAGCTCCCCCTTTAAGAAAATATGATTAAGATCCTATGACATACTAGTGTCCTATGAGATCATGTATTGGTGAGGATTACCTGACAACATTTGTGTTGCATCTCTGTGGCCTGCTTTCCTTCCTTCCTGCCTCCCTCCCTCCCTCCCCTTCGCCCTCCCTCCCTCTCTTTCTCTCTTCTGTCCTCCCCTTACTTCCTCCCACCTTTTCCTTCACCTCCCTCCCTCCTTCTCTCCTTCCTTTGGTTTATTAAGTAGAACCTATGAGTGATGACATTACATTGCTCCTCTTGATGAAAGACGTAGAAGGTGTCTTTGCCAAAGGAGAGGTTGCGGGGAACCTTGCCAGCTCATGGGGAGGGGAAGAGCCTCACCTTTCCAGTGGTGTGGACATCCCATAATCCTCACCTTCACTCCTCACCCTTCACACTTCAACCTCCACCCTTAACCTCATCACCCTTCACTCCTCACCCATCACCCTTCTCCCAATCACTCTTCCCCTTTCATCCTCCACCCCTTACCTTGGCGTTGCACTAGCTGACTGTTCCTAGAGTCTACTCTAAGAACTTTTAACATTAGCTTAAATTAACTGTGAGAGGAGCCTCGAGGGGACAAGAGATGGCAGAAAGCAGCCTCAAGGTCCGGTGTGTGCGTGGAGCTCAGATGGGCCTGGCTGGGCACAAGAGAAGCCCTCACAGAGTGGAGTCAGGAAGAGCAGGGCTGGGGGGATCTGCTCCACGCATTGGAAACAGCAGGGCTGGGACAGAGGAGGCCACGTGGGTTTGGGGTCTCACGATGCATTATGAGAGGTGATTTTCTTGCTATTTCTCTTCCATGGACCAGGAAAAACAGACGGACTGAGGTGCACAGGCTTACTTGGGGCCTATTATGCCTTACACTTACACTATTGGGGTTTCACTTTCAACATTGCATTGTAATTGTTGATATTTCCTTAATCAAAGTTTTTCAGTAACAGTTTCTTTTGAATGTTGGGGAAAGTTTACCTTTTGATTTTCTACTCTTCCTGGTAACTTAAGAGGTATATCATCATTCTAAATGCCAACAAGATTATCAGAGAACCTTTTTCTGTTTTCAAGAAAAGAGGTTTATAAAGAGGATCCCCCAGATAATAAAATGTGAAGGTGGTCCCTGCGCCACCTTGGAGCAGAAGTGCGTTTGGGCCCCAGATCACCTCCTACTGACCAGGAAAGAGCCCCTGGGTCATCACACGTAAGTCTGCGGGATGCGCCAACTCAGTTTCAGAGCAGGGGTCTAACCTGCTCTTCCCTTTTCTTTCTGTTTGATTTTTTGTTGAAGGGTGCTCTTCAGGGGGCTGAGCCCCAGGGAAAGCATCAGTGGATGACACTGCCCACCTCCCCTTCTCAGCCCCTCCTCTGCCCTTTCAGATCAAAGTCCTGAGTACCTTTTAAAATCCCAGGCAGTTCTACAGACTTTTATGGAGTCTTAAGTTTGTAAAACGTGTATGAAACCATCTGCTGTGATAATAATTTGAAATTATGTATGGATTATAAAACACCTTTGTAGACATTTCCTTTTGAGTTTTATTTTCACAATAACAACCTTGCCAGATGGCTATTCTCATTTTACAGAAGAGAAAATAGAGTGATTACCTGCCTTGTCCTTGGTGACAAAGGTGACAAAAGAAACAGCCAAAAATTCAAACAAATGTCCTTCTCTTCCCCCCTGTACCCACTGCCAATAAAGCACCTGCTGACTGTGGGCCGCCCCTCGTGGGGCTTCCTGTGGTCTCCTCCATAACGTCAGCCCCGAGCAGCCCGAGGAGGTGGCCCTGAATTATTGCATGCTCTCTCCAGCTGGTTTCCAAGTGACCAGTTACTCTTTGGGCTCAGCCCAATAGCTCTGCAGTTCAGTGACAGCCTTCAAGGTCTCTAAGCAGTTTTTCACTAGCACACATGACACCAGGCTGTTGAAGCTGATCAGCCGATCTGAGGCCAGCAGAAATTGTGGCTGAGCATGAAGACTTATTTGGAAGGAGGGAAATGAGCCCATTCCATACCTCACTCAAAAAAATGTTACCTTCCCTACTGAATGCTGATGGCTGTTAGTGGCCATCGATCCTATCAAATTCTGTAAATCAGGTGCTTAGAAATCTCAGAATTCTTACCACTTGCAATGCTTGTTTGCTTGTTTCCAAAACATTGCATTGCTTTCTTATATTTTGTGAGAGTTTGCAAATTTCATTTTCCTGAGAGAATGAGGCAGTTTTAAGTCCCTGCAGTTTAATTCAAGGTAGTAATGTTTTCTTTAGCTTGCTGGGAATAATTGTTTGGCTGTGTCTTATTGTTGTTTTTATTTTTTTTTGAGAATTAGGACGTGAAGGGGTATTCAAAGAGAAGGAACAAAAGAAACAAAAGACAAAAACAACACCTATTTTTTTTTTTCCACTGTGATTTTCAATCTGCTTTATTTTGTCTCGGAGGGCGCACAGTCCCAGGGCAAAGTCCAGGAGCAGGCCCTCACACTGCACAGGGCTGGCCCGCAGCGCCTGGTCCCACAAAACCCCCTCTTTTGCAGCACAGGTGCACATGCATCTTTTTCTTGCCTCCTGGTTTCTTTTTGTGCTGTGAGCATGAAAAGCATGAGGCACAGCATATTCAGGCCAGATTCTCATTCTGTAAGGCTTCATTAGGTGGCTTTCTTTCTTTCTTTCTTTCTTTTTTCTTTTTCGTCAATCTGGCAATGAAAGAATTGTTAAAACATGAATTTTTAACATTCTGTACTGTCATCAATTAGCTTGGCTCTTTAATGACCTGTTCTTATTGTCATTCAGAAGGGGGCTGAGGTTGAGGCACTCGGGGCCCCAGCAGGTGAGGCAGGGCCTGGCAGAGAGTGGAGGGCACGTGTCCAGAACCCGCCTGGCCTTTCTGATCAACACATTTTTAGTTCAAAAGCACATCGTGGCTTGCTGTGCTTTTCCTGCGTGCTGTCTATTTTGACAGCCTCTTTTGAGTTGTGATAACAGCCTGCTTCAAGCAAAATTAATCACAATGGTTTATTTTTTAATTCTCTTTTTATATCTTTGGTTGGGTAAAGATACAAAGATTTACGCCCCTGAACCACCTGCTGTTTTATGATTTCAATTAAAGCAGATGGTGAACCCTGGATCTGGGGGCCTTCAGCCTTCATGGTGCCTTCTTGGGCCCCTGACCCCTGGGAGAAAGCTCTTACACCACTTTTCCTGTCGGGTGGCCAGCGGATAAAACGTCTGCTCTTGGGACCTGTTACTAGTTACTTACTTGGTACTATGACCTTAAGCGAGTGTTTCAACTTCTGAAGTGCTGCCACGTCTCCCTGGCATTGGTGGTGGAGAGGAAGCCACCGTTTCCTGGAAAGAAGCCTTCAGCACATGGGGTTGTCAGTGCTGCCCGGGCTGGGGAGGGCAGCCCTGCTCCAGAGCACAGGGATTCTAACCACGCAGAAAGTTATTTCACTGAATACCCATCTTATACCTGAGGATAAGGGAGCTGAAGGAAAACTGAGCAGCCCTCATCTGCCAGGTGGTTCATGCTCGAGTCTTGATGCCGGGAACACCCACGTGCCCCTCAGCAGATCTAAACGCTTCTGTGCAGGGCACAGACATCAGATGTTACCGTAGCCAGTTGGTATTTCTTTTGATTTTATAAATTGAGTGCTTTTGAGGGGTCTATTGTTTTGTTTCTTTTTCTGCACATCTGTTTAGTGATGTTCTGTGATCTTTTACTTAGGTATAAAACGATGCTTAGGACTACAACATGGTGCAAAGGAGAGAGAGTGCCCGGCCTGCACCCCAGAGACCTGGCCGCCCTGGACCTGCTGTCAAGGGGCTGTGCCAGCTCAGGCCAGTCACAGGGGCCTCCCATCCTCATTGGTAAGATGAGGCTGAGGAGTGAGGGGCTCCCTGTGGTGCCAACTCTTGCAGAATTTGCGTGCTCTACGTGTGGCCCAGCCCTCCCAGCTCTCCTCTAGTCCTAATGGGTGGGAGCGGAGAGCTGCCTACCCTCACCCTGGGCTGGATGGAGGGCAGAGCCCTGGGGGTCTGTGGTCCCCTGGGGCTCAGTGGTCTCCTGGGGCTTGGTGGTCCCTGGGACTGTTTGGTGGGTTGACTTTGACTTCCTGGGGGTGGTTGCTGGAGTCTTTGCCTTTGGTCAGAACAAGATCCAAGCAATTCTAGAGAAACGTTTACTGCACTTAACTTTTCTTAGAGACTTCCCCTACTACTAAATGCCAGTCTTTTCTGAGAACCTCAAACTTCTGTTTTTTTCTTTAGAAGCAGAACTAACTCATTTTCTGCCTGACATTTGATATTTGTGAAGCTTTCTTTAATTTCCTAGGGTAAAATAATTTTAGCCTGATTGAACGACCTTTTGAGTTTTGTAGCAATTGCTTCTGAGCAATTATGACGCAAGTTGGGTTTATACCGCAGCTTTCCTCACTGGTGCTCAAAGACCGTTGTGCTTTATTGGCACGTGCAGATGCACGAAGAGGGGCCACATCCTTTGCCTCCCCGTAGTCATGGGCACTGGGTGAGTTTCTGCTATTTGTAGACAGCCCTCCTCAACTGGTCCTAGAGAAGCTGTCATTGGATTAGTGGAAATTGCTAGGCAGGTGTTAGTACGTCATCACAGTCATGCTTCGCTGGATGACAGGGACTCGTTCTGAGAAATACACTGCTAGGTGATTTCACCTTTGTGTGAACATCGCAAAGTGCCCTTACACGCCAGGACGGTGCAGCCTGCCACACTTCTGGGCCGTGAGGCTGCCCATCTGCACAGCAGGTTGCCCTGCCGAACACGGTAGGCAGCTGGGACACAGCACTGAGCGTCTGACGTAGCTAGACAGGAAAGCTGCCGTCAAGTACAGCCTTGTAATCCTACGGACCACCATCGTACGCAGCCTTATAATCTAACGGACCACCATCCTTTGCACTGTCCATTTTTGATGGGAATGTTATTGTATAGGGCATGACTGCTTTTAAAAATTGTTTAAGAGATGTTTGAAAACTGAAAGAGGAGAAACAAAATATTAATCAGAGGAACTCGTCATTAATAGGACCCTTCCTAGTTTAATTTAGCCGTATTGGGGGGGGAGTAGGCAGGGCCCTGGGGTCAGGTGTTGGCCCTTCCCTCGATGTCCATGCACTGCGTTTGTGAGGGGTCTATTGTTTTGTTTGTTTCTTTTTCTTTTTCTTTGTTTGCACATCTGTTTAGTGAGGCTGATACTTCTTCTCTGAATGTTGCTGTCTCTACATGGCACTGTCGTGGTGTCAAATGAGAAAAGTATCTAAGACGGGTAGAAAATGACAACTGTGTACAAATGTGAGGTCCTCCATGTTTCTCACTTCATTCCTTTGGAAGGTCCCCAAGGTCGTCATGCCTGTGCTAACATGCTGTGTGGACGAGCGTGTGTGCTGGCCTGGCAGGACCCTTGGAAGGTCCCCGAGGTTGCCACGCCCGTGCTAATGCCGTGTGGATGAGCGTGTGTGCTGGCTGGGCAGGACCCTTTCCTGTGGTGCGTCTCCACCAGCATCCTAATCTCTGAGGGCAGCCGTGCTGTTCTGTGGGCGCGTCGCCCTCTGACTCTCCTCTCCTGCTGCCAGTTTTAAGGATCCTCCTGATTACATCCACGATGTAATAACCCAGGATAACCCAGGCTACAGGTCATTATGAAAGTTTTGAGTTACACAAAATCAAGAAATGTAGTATCCATGTGGATGGAAACAAACGAAGCCCTCCCAGCAACACAAGTTGGAACTTGCGTGGGGGAGTCACAGAGCTGTCACAACACACATTGTCAACTGTGTTTCCTGGAAGCGAAATAATGGACCATGACACAATCTGTCTCAAAACTTTTGTAGTGACCCACATACTTTACCCATTCATTAATGCAACTCTACTTTGATGCGAAAGCTAATTCCCCTTGTAGCTGTGTAGCCAGACGCACTCCCAGTTCTGGGATAGGGACGTGGCCATCTGTGGGGCACCAATGTCCTGCTCCAGGTCTCCACCCTGGCAGGGCTTGTCCCAATGTCATGGCTCACTGAGTTTGAGTTGAACATGGTTTGAGAGAGCCTGTTCTCTTTCCTTTTAATTTTTTTAGAATAGACTTTATTAGTTAAAGTGGTTTTAAGTTTATAGGGAAATTACACAGAAAGTACAGAGATTGCCCATCTATACCCTGCTCCCTGCCCTCCGCAGCTTCCCCCACTATCAGCATCTCCTGACAGAGTGGCACACTGGTGACAGGTGATGGACCCACATCATCACATACCATCATCTGAGTCCACCGTCTGCTTCCTTCCTGGAGTTGTACTCACTGTGAGTCTGGACAAATTTGTAATGACATGCAGTGCCATCTTGTCACATGGATGGATCTCCCTGCCCTAAAATACCCCCTGTGCCACACCCCCCAGCCAAGCCCCTGGTAGTCACTGATCTTTTCACTGTCCCCCTGGTTTTGCCTTTTCCAGAGCGTCATGTGGCTGGAATAATGGAGTATGTGGCCAGCTCAGACTGGCTGCTCCCTTGGTCGCTGGCCTCTCTTTCCAAATGCCTTTTTGGTTAAATGCTATGGGGAACCACCCTAGCCGTCTTCCTGCTGTACCCACTTTGGGGCCTGCTGCTTGGGGTCTGTGGGAAGAAGCTCAGAGGTCACTGAGTGGTTGTGCTCAGCCTCCTACGCACGGGGGAGTTGAGGATGGCGTGACGGTGGCACACGGGACTTTTCAGGAAGGCTGCGGCACAGTGGGTGTCTAGGGGCCGCTCCAGGGCTCTGACTGCAAGTCTGCGGGCTGTTACACAGGTGACCGTCTGACAGAGAAGGAGGGCAGAGACCTGTGAATCGTCTGGGCAGGATAAAGGGGGTCAGCTCCATGGGCTGTAACACACTCTAAGGGGCTGTGGGGGGACATAGAGGTGACAGTGACCGAGCACATAGTGCGTGGTGGCTATGGTGCAGGGTATTTTATTTATGTTCTTTCTCTTTATATGAGTCTTACTGTAAGTATCAACTTTCTAGATTTGAGTTCAGTGAGACTCAGAGAGGTGTGTTACTTTTCCAAGGACACATTAACAACGTAAGTTTTAAATCTAGATCTGTCTCACTCTCAAAGCTTCTGTCATTCCCGCGACGTGAGTCTGCCTTCCCTGAGAATTGTGTACTGAGTCTGACCGTGCAGGCGTCATGTGGGTGGATGTGTGCAATCCAGGAACACCGGCTGAGATTTCCTTTCCTTTTAAGGATTACCAGATGACTCAAGGTGTTCTTGGGTCTCTCTTTCTTTCTTTCTTTTTTTTAATTGTTGAAAGGACTTTTACTTATTGCTAAGAGGATGTTAAGTGTTTTGCAATAAAAATAGACATAAAAGAAAATTGAAAACCTTTAAGAGAAGAATAAAATATGAGCACCAAGTGGTGAATTAGAATGTCAGGTGGAGGGAAAATTAGGGCAGTTGTGCCAAACAATGATGCCCAGGAAGAGTCCTGGAGGGAGCACCTGTGGACAGGATACGTTCTCCCTTTCCAGGGCAGTCTCCAGTTCCCTGCTTAGTTCCTCTATTTCTTATTTGTCTTTAAGTTTAATCACTTCTGAATATTTGAGTTTCTAGCTGGTAGAAAGGAAGAACAGTGAACTAGATGTTTGAAGACACCGCCTGTTTTAGACCTGCTAAAATTAGTCCACAGTGGACTACAGAACCCCTGAGTTGAGGCCTTGTCTCAAGCTGGGGGCCTGAGTCTTATTTTTCCATGTTAAAATAAAAGGTAAAGACTTCTGATCTTTGGAGGAAATCATCAGAGAGGTGTAAAGTGAGAAATCTGACCAGTGCCATTGACCCATGTTAGTGTCCAGGCTGACGTCACCGGCCACACTGAGTGTAGATGTGGACAGGTTCAGGCCTTAGGCTGTAAGGTGGGCACCTCTTCTCCATGGCTTGTCCCCTGGCCTCACAATTCCAGTCTGTTCATAAGAAGATATTAGCTACACCAAAACTGAGGACGTTCTACAAAACACCCAATCAGCACTCTTAGAAAGTGTCAAGGTTGGCTCGGCACTCGTAGCACTGTGGGTACGGCGCCAGCCACATACACCGAGGGTGGCGGGTTCGAACCTGGCCCAGGCCAGCTAAACAACTGCAATAAAAAGTAGCCGGGCACTGTGGTGGGTGCCTGTAGTCCCAGCTACTTGAGAGGCTGAGGCAAGAGAATCACTTAAGCCCAAGAGTTTGAGGTTGCTGTGAGCTGTGACAGCACATCACTCTATAGAGGGTAACATAGTAAGACTCTGTCTCAAAAAAAAAAAAAGTGTCAAGGTTATAAAAGGTTATAGACTGAGAAGGCACCAGAGTTTGGAGGTGACTGGGAGCAGTGACACCAGAACATCAGGTTCTGTCTGAACCAGATCTTGGAATGGGAGACGGATGTTAGCGGAAAACCAGTGAAATCCCAGTGACCCCTTGGTTGCACAGAGCTACATAGATGTTGCTCCAGCTCAGTGTAGCACGGTCTGTAGGATGTCAATGTCGGGGATGCCTGGTGAAGAGGCTGCTGGAACTTGCTGTACATGTATTATCTTTGTTGCTTTCCCATAAATCAAAGTTGTTTCAAAATAAAAAGAAGCATCAGAACTTCCTTTTCCTCAAGTGGAATATTATGAGAGACCTTAACCTATCCAGAAGAAAAAAATGAATCATTTGGATTGAGAAGATGTAGCAACCTGACACTCCCAAGTTCAGCTCCTTTACAGCTCTCTGGGGGTCCCCTGGAGTGCTCCAAGACACCCCAGGAACACTGGACTCTGTGGCACACAGTGGGCACGCAGGTGGATTGGCCAGTCATTTAACAGCTTTTTCAGCTGAAAAAATATTCTGTCCCCAGATCTTCCAAGGAGTGACTTTAGAGCAGTAATAGAACTCACAGTTGAGTGCAGAACCCACAGCTCAGTTGAATTTTGCTGATAGGTCAAGCAAAGCAAGAGCTGAGGATTGACAGATTTGACCAGAGAGGAGTCAGTCGTTCGTTCTCTCTAGAAAGCTGAATGTGGACCTGAGAGCAGTTGGTCCACAGAGTGGCAGGAGTGGGGACGAGCCACTCGGCACAGCCAGCCCTCCCCAGGTCTGTCAGGAGTAGCGCAGAGGGGCATGGTGGGGCCAGGGGCTACGAGGGCCAGCTGGGGTCCTTTTCTTACAGAGAGGGGATGTGATGGCGCTTTTGTTCTTTGCTAAGGGGGAAAAGTGATGTCAGGAGCAGGCGAGGTATCCTCGGCATGTGGGGGTGCTTGGACGGAGGAGAGACGTGAAGTCCAGCCTCCGAGGCTGACCTTGGAGGAACAAGATGGTGCCTCTGGGGGAGCCCAGAAGATAGCACAGGGTACAGAGCCTGGCAGGGCAGCAGGTGTGGGCGAGGCCTGTGGGGTGTCATCTGATAGTTCTTATGTTCACTTATCTTCATACACAGGAGCAGGGTCATCGGGTGGCTGGTGGGACAGGCAGAGTTTTAAAGAGAAAGAGAACAGGAATCCGCTGGTGGTGGGGGAGGGAACCTGGGGCTGTGTCCCAGCACAAAGGTCCCTGGAGGTTGGGGCCTGAATAGCAGGAGAGTCCAGCAGTGGGTGGTGTCCTGCGGGGGACAAAGATGGACCTGCAGGGGTCAGGGCCGTGGGAGCAGAGGGGCTGATGACGGTGGTGATGGTGGGGGAGAGTGCAGCCCTGTTAGCGGAGGTGAGGCGTGCTGGAATCTCGGGAATCCCAAGGTCTGAGTGTGTTCATGAGCGTAGGAGAGAGGACGGGTCTCCAGGTGTGGTGACTCTGGGAAGCGGGAAGCCACAATTCAAGGTTTCTCTCAAGTAGTTAGCGTGACCCCCGAGGATTATGGGAGGGGGAGAGCAGGAGAGGGAGGGAAGGACCCAGGCTAACACCGTCAAAGAGTGAGGACATGGCCTGAGGCCTGTGGGTGACAGTCTGATGAAGGGGCCTACGGGTTTGGGAGGAGGGAGGGTTGAGGGTCTGGATGCAGTGAGGGGAGCAGGGTGCGCCCACACCCATGCCCAGTGGTGCCACACATGGGGGGCAGCTGGCACCTGAAGGTTTTGGGTGGGGAGGGGGAACACATGTCCTCAGGAGAGCACGGCTTGCCTTTCCATGGGGCACTTCGCAGTATGTCTTTAAAGTGTGAGAACATGGGTGCTTTTTTGAACCAGCCGTCTACATATGGACATTCGTCCCAAGACTACAAAATCAGAGACAAGTGGGTGTTCCCTACCACTAGACTTACTTTAGGCTACAACTTGCTACAGTCGGGGGTGGGTTTATGATTTCTATTTATTTCCATTTCTTCAGTTTTGCTCTCTTTTTCAGATTTTCTCTGATGAGCTTGTCTGAATACAGAAAATAAAACATATTTTAAGAATACAAAAGTGCACAGTGCTTGCAAGAGAGTTCATCGGGCTAACCGCTTGTTCTAAAGCCACAGGTGGGCAGGGAGCCTGCAGGCTGCTGCCAGAGGTTCTGTGATCTCAGACTCCTAGATGTAACGCTTGTCCCCTATAAGGACTCAGTAAATGTCTTTGCTGACTTATTTAGAAGCATTCTGGCCCACAGAAACATCAGTTGCCTAGGTAATAGTTCCCAAATTATATGCGACCTAACTCTGCATTTCTCACTTTTCACAAACTAATTATACCTTAAACCAAAACACTGAATTTATTTTCACAAATTTGAGCCTGCCTTCTTACTTCATAACTAGCAGCTGCTGGGTGTCCTGGCAGCCGCAAAAAATAAGTGAAAATAAAAACAGGTTATAGGCTGAGTGTTGAATACAGCACTTACAAAATGCACAACTCACCTGATACCTTAAGATGCAAGCAAGCGAGGGAATTCTTTGGGGACAAAGGTGGTGTTTTTTCTGATCTTGTTCTGGTTGTTGTAACAAGCCTGGGTCTAGGCGGCCTCTGCCCTGCCATTACTGTGAACAACCGGTCTTCTCTCGAAGCTCTCAGCTCTTGCTTTTTCTCCCTCCGCTCCAGTTTTCAGATCCTCCCAGCTGCTGCCTGGGCAGTTTAATCTCTCTGATCAGCTTTTCTAATGGTTTCTCGAATTCCCTCTCACGGCACTGCCCCTGTCCCGTCTGCCTTGGCACGTCTTTGTCTCATGTGCCAACACGTCAGGTCTTGAGTCCATCTAGTGATCTGGCTCCTGAGTTCAGTTTAACTGAAGGGCTTCTCAGCAGAAATATTTGTGTTGGTTGCACCAGTGGAGACTTTGAGACCAAGATACACTGCAGAGTATGTATCTGGGATCTAGCGAACATTTTCCTGCTGTTTTGCTGAATTGGAAGAGGCCTGTAAACCCTTCCCAGTGCCGGGAGGACAGCGGAGGTGCTGGACGAGGTGTTCCGGGGGCCGATCTGCAGAGCTGTGTGTAGCTGTGTGTTTCATCTTGTGAGCGTTTGTGTCAGTCACTCATTTCTAGTTTTAGTGTTTTTCATGTTGGAGTGAATGTCCTACTTTTACTGCAGTTTGCTATAGAGGTTTAAAAAGCAGCTGCTGTGTGAGCCGAGCTGGTTTACCTTTTCTGGTTGTCGGTGAGGCTCACCTGGCATCTGCGCTTTGTGGTTACTGGAGCAAGTGACAGACTCTGTCACCCCTAAATCTCGTACAGAGCAAAGGAAATGCCACCACACCTTTGACATCCTGCTGTATGACTGGATGAGGACGAGGCTGACAAAAACAAAAACAGCAAACAGAAATAACTCAAGTAAAATGTGACTTTTTTCTTTGCAGAAGAAATTATGAAAATCAAAATTCCACCAGTGCCCTATAATCTCAGAAAGTATAAATGCACAGTGTTGGTGTGGATTTCTGAATAATAAAAGCATGATTTTATTTTTACTGAAATGGCCCTAAATTCTTCTAGTCACCGGGGGTTACATTTCAGTCTTCCTTTTAGCCGTAGATCTTATATTAAAATATCATGACATGTAAACCCTTTGGTGAGCTTATTAATGTGTGCATTTTTTTTGTTTGTTTTTTAGCATCTCTCAAGGACTTCAGCAAGAATAAAAAAGTGGTTCCGTTTCCTGGTAAGAGAACATATTATCAATGTTCATTTGTGGGCACAGTGCAGGTGGCTGCTCCGGGCGGGGGGCTGTCCCACTGAGTCATCCAGTGAAAGTGTCTATAGTGAGGCCACCGTGGCCACGGCCCCACATGGGCGGTCACCAGACTTTACATTTAGGGGGAGCTTTCCACGTGTCTTAGTTGGTTTTTGAATAAACTACACTTTTACAAGTAGGTATGGAGCCTTCTAAATCATCTTTTTAGTGGCAGTTTTTAGGTTAGTTGACAAAGGAAGATTTTGACGTATGGCACTGTTGTCAGTTACTTTAGGCTGACCTTCCATTGTTCAATTATGTGATCATTTTAATATTTTACTACATTTACTCTTGTAATATTTTATAAAAGAGAAAGTAGAGAACAGAAAAAATAAAGCTCCTAAAACTTGTGGTATGAAGTGCAGGTTTCAGACAGGAGACTTCAGACAAATGTGGACATCCTGAGCCCTGAAGGTGACAAATTTGTAGCCACATTTAGGCATCCATTGGATGGCAGGCGAGCTCGGAAAGAGCACAGTGGAGCACAGGCTCCTGGCGCCAGACCTGGCTCCATGATGCCTATGTTGAGGACGTCAGGTGAACGCAGGGGTTTGTGAAAATGCTTTTACATGTATGTTAATACAGTACAAATATTACTCTCTACTCATATTTTATATAATTTTATATTACATATTGTATGGGTATATTATTCATATACATTTTAATATTTTAAATCTATTTTTAATTTTGTGCATTCTAAGTTCATGTGTTTTTAGGGATGCTTTAGGTATGGGATTAGGGGACTGCTGGATTCCTCATAATTTATGCCTTTATTATTTTATTTATCAAACATTTTCTGAGTGTCTTTCATGTGCCAGGCTGAGTTGGTCACTCTAGAAATAAAGATAAGTAAGAGCATTCTGCTCTCAGATGCTCACCGTCTAGTGGGAAAGACCGAGTCTTGTAGTGAGTTGTGCCCAGGGGGCTGAGGGTGTGCAGGAAGGCTGGTGAAGGGCAGCTCCCACTCTCCAGAGGACGTGGCCTCTGCCCTTTGTTTGGCATATAGTCGTGTATCACCGTGTGACAACTTTTATTGATTTTCTGTAACTATTCCCCTTTTCACAGTTTAATAAGCTCCTGTGTGATGAGTGTCGTGTGTGTGTGTGTGTGTGTGCACTTTTCCCATTCACCATACTCTTTCATTTACTTCTCATCTTTATCCTGCAGTTCCCAAAGAGCCACATTTTCATCTCTATTTTTTTTTTTAAGAATGAACTGGAACTGAGAAAAGGCAGGTGACTTGTTCAAGATTAATCTGGAATTAGAAGAGATAGGACTCACATGCCCCTCATCCTTCCCTAAAAACACCAGCTCAGCTCAGTACAGCAGAGCAGCAGCCTTGGTGAGGCTCTGTGTGTGTTGGGGAGCAGGGTTGACACTCACCTATGTGTGTCTCAGAAAGCTCATGTGTTGTTGGGCTTGGGGCACAGATGTGCAAACAAGAAAGTCTAACGTGATAAGTGTTGAATAGTGGTATGGATTGTCACCCCAGAAATGCACGATGGGGGATGACTGATTGGTCCCCAGGGAGAGGCTGTGGGATTTATGGCTCGTTTGTGTCATGAGGAGGGAGTTGCCAAAATGAACTGTGGGTCCATGGGAATTTTCCAAATGCACAGGGTGGATGGGGGTATGGTGGGTAGAGGGTCAGTGGATCCACCTGTGTGGAGGGGTGAGAGTATGTTTGGGGAGGAGGTGACAGCTGGTGCAGTTGGAACAAAGAGTGACGGTGTGTCAGGAAGACAGGAGCACAGGCAAGGTCAGCTCTCAGGCTCCATCAAGGAGAGGGGTGAGGATAAGTTGTTAAAAATATCAACCCTCAAATCTCAACGACTTTATGCAGTAAATGTTTATTTCTTGGTCACAGAAAGCCTGATGTGGGTTGGAGGCTTCCCTGGCTGCTTTCCTCCACACAGGGACTCAGGGGTCCTTGCATTTGTGATGCTTCCACAACACTTGGGCTGTGGGAGGAGGGAGGAGAGATGGCAGGTGTTCCCTGTGGCCTGAACTAGTTAATGGCCCCCCTTAGATGCAGGTTGGCTGGAAGCACACACTTGGCGCTCAGTACACAGAAGAGGAGCACAAGGCTTGAGTGGCCGCTTGGGCATCGCTGCCATGCCATGCTTGTCATTTTAAAGGTTTTGGTGGTTATCCTGTAGAGAGTGATATGATCAAATTTATGTATTAAAAAAAATTGCTCTGATAGCAGGGAAGGGAAAGGCAGGTGAATGTTGTGTGTATGCACAACACTGTCCTTGTCAGGTGGTGAGGGCCAGGCCAG
Source organism: Perodicticus potto (assembly GCA_963574655.1). Classification (NCBI taxonomy): domain Eukaryota; kingdom Metazoa; phylum Chordata; class Mammalia; order Primates; family Lorisidae; genus Perodicticus; species Perodicticus potto. The sequence goes on along the minus strand of CAUYRH010067266.1, from coordinate 9,358 downwards.
GCATTAGGCCACAGAAAGTGACAGATTTCTGGGAGTAGACAGAATAGACCATATGTGGCCAAACGTGGGTATGGGGAGAGGATGAAATTGGAGTTGAGGTTTCTGGTTTGGGGTCTGGGAGTTGGTTCTTTGTTTGTCGCTTCTGAAAACAAAGGGAAGAGCAGGGTTTGGGAGGTGGCATGTGGGCCCCTGAGTTCCTCACATTTGCTGGTTACTCGCTTAGGCTCTCTGAGGCTCTTTGCTGCAGACGTTGTTTTCACAGGTTATCTCAGAGGATATTATTGTCAGTTTTCTGAGCATCCCTTGATTCCCTGTCCAGATGACATTAATCCCTGTGGGGCTGTGTGGTGTTGGCACTGGTAAGGGTGTAATGTGGCGTGGCCAGGGAGAGGTGAGTCTGTGGCATGGTGCCTGTGCTTGCTCAGGGAAAGTTGTGTCCCTCTGTCTGTTATAGAGAATGCTGGGTCTGGATTTCTCTGTACTCTTATCTTTTTCTCATTTTACTCAAAGTGCCTTCCATACAAAAAGCAAGTCTTTCCTGTGACCTTCAAATTTTTAAATGATTAATAGATTATGCCTCTTTAATTGATGTTCAGTGACACACCTTCCATCTTGCTTCTCTTAGGATTACCCAATACTATCCCCTCCTGTCCATTTTGTACCTGTTTGAGAGGGCATTTCCAAATGAGAGTAAAAGGCTAATGTATGCAAAAATATATTGCAAGTGTGATATCCTAGGTGAAAATTATTTTTATTAGTATTATCAATGTCACTACTAAGTCAATGGTATAACAGTAACATTTATCTTTTTATGATTTACTTCAGTTAGTTTAGATGATTGTTATGTTTATTGGTGATGTTGTTCTATTTTGTTTATTGAAAACAAGAGAAAGAACCATATGATTTTCTAGAGGAAAAAAATAACACCTGTCCTCCTAGAAAACCCAGTAGAAGTAGAAGCCCAAGAAGAACCTGCAGTGGGACAATTGCCAGCAGAGGAATCATCACCAAGAAATGAAGGAGAGAAACTTGAGGAAGAAGAATTCTTCGAACGGTTTTCCTTAATGCAGCCATTACAGGAACAGATCCCTGCACAAGGGGAACCTGATGAACATTCATCCCCAGGACAATCATCCCGAGAACAGGTATCTGAGAAAAAAGAATTCCCCAAACAGACATCCCTAGGACAACCATCCCAGGAACAGGTATCTGAAAAACAAGAATTCCCCAAACAGTCATCCCCAGGACAACCATTCCAAGAACAAGTATCTGAGAAACAAGAATTCCCCAAACAGTCATCCCAGGGACAACTATCCCAGGAACAGGTATCTGAGGAACAAGAATTCCCCAAACAGTCATCCCTGGGACAACTATTTCAAGAACAGATATTTGAGGAAAAAGAATTCCTGGAACAGTCATCCCCAGGACAACTATTCCAAGAACAGGTATCTGAGAAACAAGAATTCCTGGAACAGGTATTTGAGGAACAAGAATTCCCGGAACAGTCATCCCTAGGACAACTATCCCAGGAATGGGTATCTGAGAAACAAGAATTCCCTGAACAGTCATCCCTGGGGCAACTATCTCAAGAACAGGAATTTGAAGAACAAGAATTCCCAGAACAGTCATCCCCAGGACAACTATCCCAAGAACAGGTATCTGAGAAGCAAGAATTCCTAGAACAGTCATCCCCAGGACAATGATCCCGAGAACAGGTGCCTAAGAAACAAGAATTCCCTGAACAGTCATCTCTAGGACAACCATCCCAAGAACAGGTATCTGAGAAACAACCATCACAAAAACAGGTATCTGAGAAACAAGAATTCCCTAAACAGTCATCCCCAGGACAACAATCCTGAGACCAGGTGCCTGAGAAACAAGAATTCCCTCAACAGTCATCCCAGGGCAACTAGCCCCAAAATAAGTATCTGAGAAACAAGAATTCCTCGAACAGCCATCCCCAGGACAACCATCTCAAGAACAGGTATCTGAGAAACATGAATTCCATGAACAGCCATCCCCAGGACAACCATCCTGAGAACAGGTATCTGAGAAACAGGAATTCCTTGAACAGTCACCTCCAGGACAACCATCCCAAGAACAGGTGCCTGAGAAACAAGAATTCCCAAAGAGTCATCCCTGGGACACCGTCCTGAGAACAGGTGCCTGAGAAATAAGAATTCCCTGAGCAGTCATCCCCAGGACAACCATGTTGAAGGGAGATGACTCAAGGGCAATGCATCAGATGACAAATATTATGAAAACAAACTATCGATCATGTTGTGAAGAAAAACAGAAGCTAGGAAGGATCACAAGGCAATGAAAATAAAATTAGACATTTTATTCACATTATGCTGAAGAGGTATGCCAGTAGAATATAAAAATTTTGACTTTCATATTTTGGTGGACAGAGCTTTTTAGAAACTGTTTAAGGTTACATTCATCTGGAATTCCGTCCTCTGTTTTGAGAATGTGAAGCTGGGTGGGGAGGGTTGTCTCCTCACCTCCCCACGTAGACATTCCCCTCTTGGCGCACCTGACCTCATGCTCCCCAGCATTCCAGAGTGGCCCAGCCCTCCCGCACGCAGAATATCTTATCTGTAATTTATTTTTTCTTTTCAGCAGTGAACTCAGGCATGTTATAATAATGACACACACATATATTTAGAGTACATTTTTGTGGCTAAGAGAATGGACTTTCAAGTCAGGCTACCCAAGTGTGGCTTCTCCACTCATTAAATGTGGAGCTAGGTCTATGCTTCAGTTATTCATCCATAAATTTGGAGTTGTTAATAGGAACAACTAACTTACAGGCTGTCAAGAGATTCACTCACTCATTTAGAACAGTACTGGACCAGGACAGACACTAAAAATGCTAGCTATTCTAGTCATTTATTTATTTCATTTTGATCGTTGTCTTTTTGGATATTAAACGAGAGATGCCGCACACTGCATCTCACTCCTGGATAACCAAGCTTCTTGACTGCCAGGACAAAAACGGCAACATGGGTTTTAGGATCGTAAAAGTCACTTCAAGATCAAGTCAGTTCCTCACTGTCTGTTGATCAGTTAAATGTGAAGTGTTGTACATGGAAAGAGAAAAGCTATGATTTCACCATATTTGTAGCTTTTTGTTGTCAGGCTTGACTGTAGCATTTGCTGCACTTTAAGGAAGAAATTTGTAGTGAAGTAGAGGCCATCTCCCTCTCATCTTGAGCCTGTGAAAGTTATCTGTGAGTCTCTGCTGGAGAGCCATCTACTCTGACTGGGCTCCATTCCATGTCCATGTTTTTGCGCGTTAAGGACTTTTAGAATTGCACATCCTGTTGTTTTTTTTTTTTTTGTCTATGACTTCTGTTCTAGCTGTCCTAGTGCCTGTGGTTTAGACCAGCCTATTAGGGAAAGAAAATGGAGTAGGGGCTAGAGATCTGAGCTGTAGTCTGAGCTCTACCACTGATGACTGTATGGTCTTGAACATGAGCTGTCTCCTAACAGTATTGTAGACCATTGGAGCTGGAAACAAACTCAGAGATCATGGAGTCCATAGCAAGAATTGCACTAGGAGTCGCTAGAGGTGGTGGGCAGCTCACCTCAAGTCACATGTGACCAGCAGCTTGTAGGTAGCAGGGGTAGGACCTCAACTCATGTTTTCCTTTCCTTTCTTCTTCTCTTTTTAAAAATATTTAATTTCATGGGCTGGGCCTGGTGGCTCACTCCTATAATCCCAGCACTTGGGAGGCCGAGGCGGTGGATTGCCTGAGCTCACAGGTTTGAGACCAGCCTGAGCCAGAGCGAGACCCCATCTCTAAAAATAGCCAGGTGTTGTGGCAGGTGCTTATAGTTCCAGCTACTTGAGAGGCTGAGGCAAGAGAATTGCTTAAGCCCAGGAGTTTGAGGTTGCTGTGAGCTGTGATGGCATGGCACTCTACCGAGGTGATAAAGTGAGACTCTCTCTCAACAACAACAAAACAACAACAACAACAACAACAACATTTAATTTCAGGTCTACTATAATACTTAACGTGCCTTAGTATAGAATTATATTATGAATCAAACGAAATTAAACACTCAACATTTTACTGGGGTAAAATATATTCCTTTTAATTTAATGGGTACATAATTTTTTTTAAAGAAAATTAAAGAAGATTGCGTCTAGATGGTGCTGCCTGTGGATGGTGCTGCCTCTAGTTGGTGCCCTTTGGGTCTTAGTGTTAGTACGGCCTGGGCGGTTGGAGGTTGGCTCCTCAGGAGAGTTACTCAATATCACAGTTGAACAAAAAAATGCAAATCCGGACACTGCCACCCTGTCATTACTTTTAAAGCTGATTGGCCAGGATGGGGGGATCCCTGGAGGGAGGGCAGAGGGACAGCTGTTAGCACTGAACAAAGGCTAATTTCACAATTGGTTTTCAAGGTTTGTATGGCCTGGGCCCCTGTGAAGAGTGAGTGTGCGTGTTACTGTCAGACGTGCTGTGGCTAAGGGCAGCTCTGGACTACAGGTCTTGGTTGCATCCTGCTTCCTCCCAAGAAAAGCCAGAATCCAGACCCCAGTGGAGGTGCCAGCGCCTGTGCACACTGGGATAAGATGTGGCCGAGTCAGCACTTCGAGGTGTTTTCTGTTAACTCCCGTTTCTGTCTTTCAGATGGCCCGGGAGTGGAATCCAATAAATTAACAAAATCATCTTTGTATCTTCCTGAAGTCAGTTTTTCTTCAATCATGTGGCTTCTATCTCACACGTGGACATTTTAACTGCAAGAAAATCATGTCTGGGAGAAACTAAAGTCCTGTACAGTGGCGTCTCCTCAAAAGCTACAGACAAGAGTTTTCCGACTGAAGTCCACATTATTCTGATTCCCTTTCTGGGTGATATTTCTTTTTAGTAAACATTTAAAAGAATGAAATGTGGTTCTTTATCATTAAGCTTCACAAAATCAGAAGTATTTGAAAAAAACCTGTGTGCATGCCCCTTATTGTTCTTCTGGGAGCGTGTATGGGAGGGAGGTTTCATTTGTTTTTTCTAAATTTTTTTTAACCTTTTTTTTTTTGTAGAGACAGTCTGATTTTATTGCCCTCGGTAGAGTGCGGTGGCATCACAGCTCACAGCAACCTCCAACTCCTGGGCTTAGGCAATTCTCTTGCCCCAGCTTCCCGAGTAGCTGGGGCTACAGGTGCCCGCCACAACGCCTGGCGATTTTTTTGTTGCAGTTTGGCTAGGGCTGGGTTTGAACCTGCCACTCTTGGCATATGGGGCCGGTGCCTTACTGATTGAGCCATAGGAGGTTTCATTTTTATATAACGTGACAGTTCTCACAAAAAGAGGTATGCGGAACCTCTGCTATGCGAAGCTTAAAGTATGAAAATGTTTTACCTTCTGAATCATTAATTCACATCGAAAAGAAAACAATCCAGAGCTACTTGGGAAAAAGATGTTATTAATTTATTTACTTTCTTATGAGGGCAAAAATATTTATACAGCTTCATTTAGCAATATGTGTATCTTGGTCTAAGCACAAGATTTAACAGTTTTTCATTAGCAAAGATTTTAATTCCAGAAAATTATGTATGCCTTCCAAAGGCTGTCTTCATTTTTGGAATTTGAGAATTATTTTACTAAGACACACACATAGTTGTATGTTTCTATTTTGTTTGCATTCTTGTCATATTTAAAGAAGCTGTACACTGTTTATATTTTGGCAAGAAAATATCATGGGCTATCAACAAGGTTAAATTTTCACAGTAGAGACTTAAAAGTCTTTATCTCCAAGGTATTGAAAGTTGTTAAAAATTCACATGTAATATATTTACTGTTATATTTATTATTACAATAGTTTTAACTATTTACTACAGGCTTACTAGTTTTGACTTATATTTAGGTTGATGCTTAAAAGTATCTTAGAAATTATTCTCCACTAAAATTTATTTTTATTTAATACTAAATGTCAACTGTCTAGTGATTTTCAACTGGTGTACCCATGGCACACGGGTGTGCCCTCAGAAGATCTTAGGTGTGCTGCAAAAACTTTTAAAGATTAATTAATTTTCAAAAGAAGTTCAAAGAACAGTAAGTATATTCTTTTTTTTTTACTCTTTTTTTGATCAACATGATTTAAGTGGCCATGGAAGTTTAATGATAGGTTCAAGTGCTCTGGGAGATAAAAAGGGTTGAAAAACATGGGTCAAGATTGTTCTGAAACTTATATTGCCTTTTGAAAACAGCTAGATTTTATGTGTTATATGAGCTCTTCTCCAAAATTTTTAAAGAATTTTAATAGCTTTTAATCCCATGTTCATACATTCTACATCAAATTAGTCTTTTATAAAAAGTTGAATGTGAACTTTTTTCTCCTGTAATTTTGTTTGTGGGAATTGTTCAGGTTGCTGTATTAATTTCCAGAACCTTGATCAGTAATGCTGTGGCTCAGACAGAAGTTGAAATTTCTTCCTTAAGAGCACCCAAGTGGCTTAAATTTTCATGCACTGGGAACATTCGAAGACTTCTAGGAATGTTTCTATAACTTCAAAATGTATTAAGATCCTTTGTTTCTTTTTTCATAGGATAATCCTGTATGTTTCTATGTTAATATCTGTTTGTGGGAAAAGAGATTGTTAAAAGAGGAAAAAATTATTTTTCTTAAAGCAAGAAAGTAGAGCAGGTCTAAAACCTGTTGTGTGTTGTCCTTGCCTAGGCAGCTTACCTTATGCCCACTGACAAAAACTTGCAGGGAATTAGCTTCCTTTTGCTTTGCAAAGGTCCTCTGAGAACACAGCATTTCTCCCCAAAGCAGTTCACTTGCTATTTTCTCTAGTTTGATGAATGTCTTTATGCCCTTCCTGGATCTGACATATGACTTGAGCCACATCTCTGACTGGTCTCATCACAGTCATGCAGATTCCACACTGTACCCATGACTGGGTGAGTAATGAACCTGCTTCTATCTTGGGGCTTATGCTTTAGCACTCATTAGGAATATTTAGCGCATTTTTTTTTCTTTGAGTCATTTTCTCTTTCATTGGCATTCTCTTTTTCATGGAAAAGCAATTTAAAATATGAAAAACTTATTACTACACTGAGCCTCCTACCACACAACTGCCAGAAAGATTTCCTGGAGAGAATGAAGCTGCGTATTGCCTAGTTGTCCAGTGCAATTAAATATGGAACACGTGACCTTCCTCTTTTAAGTTGCCTCATGTGCTTGCTAAGTACGTTTGAATGGGTCTGTCTGGTAATTGAGTGAAAAGACATAGACTAAGATGAAAACTATATTGGTAAAAATAAAGCTTTTTAATATATTTTATTAAGCATTCCTATTTTTCAGTGCTTACCAACCGGCTACATATAAAATGTAATTGCATTTTAAAGAATGAGTTTGATGGCTAAATTAATTGGAGAAGGTTGGTGAAAGTCATATACTGACTTTTTTCCTTATAATTTTATATTCTGAACAATGATTTATTTTTATTGCATGTTCACTTTTGAAACTCTAATGTGAATTAGTGCCCTAGTTGATGTGTCTCTATGAAGTATCCCATAGAGTATGTTTGCTTATCTCCTAAAGGAAGAAAATGATGAGCAGGACCTACAGAAGCCCTGTATGCTGGAGTAGGGGAAACAGAGGAGGTAGCTGGAGCCTGGGAGCATTGCAGTGGTGTTCCCACTTGCCTTAGTCACTGATTAAATTAAACTGATCTGCTCCACTGTAGCCTAGCAGGGAAGGAAGAATCCTCTCTAGGGGAAGATAACATTTTCTTAAATGCACAATGCCCCACATTCAGTAAGGGATATTAGGTATGATGAGACACAGGCATAGATAACTGAAAATCAAGAGACTAAACAGACAAGAAAAAAGGCAATGCAGCAATCACACAGGTGTACAGAAAGGAACTTTACAATAACAATTATGTCCAGCAAGATAGAAGGGAAAATACAAAATACCTTCTTTTTTTCTTTCATGGAAAGGCAGTTTAAAATATGGGAACTCTTATTACCTGATTAAAGAAATGGAATCTACAAAAAAGGATCAAAAAGAAATTTTAGAAGCTACGTACAATATCTGAGAATAACTGTATAAATGGAGGTGATAGCATATAAACACAGGAGAAAACAGGGTTAGTAGCTGGTGAACAGAGCAACAGAGAAAGAAGAAAAAATAGGAAATACATGAATGAATTTAAGAGATGTATGTGGTCTTAGTAAAAAGGCTTGATATATGTGAAATTGGTATCCCAGAAGGACAGAAGAGAAGGGATGTGGCAGGAAATAAAACTCTGGGAGACGTTATCCTGTTAGAGGGTAGCAGAGAGAGAGGCTGGAGGAAAATGTGGGGCCTTGAGGTGGGTTTTAACATCCTCCCTCCCCATGATTGAGACTAGAACATGTTGTATCATTTATTAGAATGATATTCCATAGAAAGAGTGAGATCTCCTGTTGTTAAGAATGCCAGAGGAATACAATACCAGAAAACATGGGGGAGGTCTGTTTGGACACTTGAGGCTCCTTTTTGAACATGGTAGCTGAGCTATTGGTACCAATGCAGGCAGGGTCACAGGTTGGATGGTGGGACCCTCTCAGGATGCTTCCACATTAAAAAAAAAAGTCAGACAATTAGGTCAGCAATTGAACATGAAGTGAGCATATAGAAATCTTAAGAGAAAATGAAAGATAGTTAATAAAACAAACTTATAAGGAAAATGGGCAGTGGGCAATGATGAGTCCCAATGTGACACAACTCCTAAGGCCCTGGTCTCAGTTGCTGCAGGAAGGAACCAGGCGTGACATGGATTAGAAGTACAAGCTTGCGGGAGGTGGGCTAACCTTAAGTGCAGGGTAGCTCAAAGCCCCCTCCACAATGGCTATTTATGAAGGTTATACACAACAGGTGTGGAGAGTTAAGGTAATTACAAGGGCTGCATGTGTAAGGATTGCCACATGCTCTTTCCTTATGTGTCTTTCCTCACAACCCCCCATGAAGAAGTAATAAGCAACAATGTTTAACACATGCTCACTAGTGAGTGACCAATCTTATCTCATTCCAGAACACTGAGTTACATGGGGTATTGCTCCTAAGTCACAAAACATCTCTAGGCTTGCCAGGAGACTGTCCTGTTCTCAACGTTTCCTTTTATTTATTAATTATTTAATTTTTATTAAATCATAGATGTGTACATTAATTCAATCATGGGATACAGTGTGTTGTTTTCATATACAATCTGAAATAATTTCATCAAACTGGTTAACATAGCCTTCATAGCATTTTCTTGGTTATCGTGTAAAGACCTTTATATTCTGAATTCAGTAAGTTTCACCTGTACCCTTCTAAGATGCACCGTAGGTGTGGTCCCACCAATTACCCTCCCTCC
>CAUYRH010067264.1:0-10206 GCA_963574655.1 Perodicticus potto | reverse complement strand
GACAAAGGAATAGTTACTTTACCTTCTACATAACCCCCCTCTTTTATCCAAAGAAGGTCAAGTGGTGGTTTCTAACAATTTTCTTGTGAATAAAATGAAAGCATTTCAGGGAAAAGCTGGAGAGCCTCTTTTGCTCTGCTCCACCTTTTGGGATTTTGGAGTTGAATACCATGGGGACTCCAAATGATCAGGCAGTGTTGCAGGCCATCTTCAACCCTGATACCCCCTTTGGAGATGTTGTTGGGTTGGACCAATGTCAGTGTGGCCTTTGTGTAAGAGGCAGTTTAGTAGAGCAAAATAAGGACAAGCTTGGCTCGGCACCTATGGCTTAAGCAGCTAAGGCACCAGCCACATAACACCTGAGCCGGCAGGTTCAAATCAGCCTGGGTCGGCCAAACGACGACGCCGACTCTGCCAGCTTCTGCGTCTTGCCCATGCGCCTACGCACCCGGAGAAGCGCACTCAGGTGTACCCGGCGTGAGGGGGCCCCAGGGGAGGGCGCAACCTAAACATGGCTTTTTTGAGTTTAGTGTCCTTCCTACTTACCATACAATCATTCCAGAGTTGGTTGACAGTGGACAACAAAGACAATATCTGGACCCGTCTAAAGGCACAGGGTCCCTTTACTGTCTCTTCCAGGACCTTCAAGCATGTGTGAATTAGCTGTTCATTTCTATTCTCTTGCCAGGCTGTTGTTGAAACCCTTCCATCCCACACATCAGGCTCAGAAGAGTGTATATATTCAGCCAGCTGGTATATCCAAATAATCCCCCAAACTTGTATTTCTTGGGGAAAACAAGTAAGATAATAGGAAGAAATGATTCACTCTATACTAATTCTTATTTGGCCTTGATTTTGTTCAGCGTTTGGCATTCATCAGAGTCTATGAGGGAGCAGAGTGGCCCATTGTCACGAGCTGTGATACATAACCAGAGGGAGCATTACTTGGTAACCAGGTATCTAGATTCTGGCTTTTACTCCCTTCACTCGCATGATAAATCAAAGTACATCACTTGATCTTCCTGGAGCTAAGGGTTTCCATCTGCATAATGGAAGAAGGAGAAGTCTGTTAGAATAGACAGTCCTAGTACCCTGTATTTCTACTATAAATCACAGGAAGGAGTTCACGTTTGAGGGAAAAGAGCATACAGAAAGGGGTTCACAGTTAATTTGGGGAGAATGATAATAGCATAATTAATACTTGCCAGTCATTGGAGGTTTCTGTTTGTTTTTTCTTATGCTATAGGTGCTTAGAGGCAGAAATCTAATAAGTAGTAAATGCTACAGAACTTATTTTGAAGCTCCATTTGCAAAGCAAGCACTTAGTTACAATTCAAGGAAAGAACAGTTTTTGAAAGCTACCATTTGTCAATATTTATATGGGATTAAGAAAATGTCCCCTATCAACATTTTAATAGAATAATTCTATTATTATTGTGCTATTATGAACAGGACTTGGAGGGAGCTCATAGAAATGGAGGGGAGGGAGGCTTTCCTCCTACTGTGGTCACTGATGCGAGGTATTTAAGCCTCTTCCTACTTGTCAGCATAACCAGATACATATAATGACTGATTTTAGGAAATAGGAAAAATTAAGATTTTGTCCTAGTACTCTTTATCTCTTATTAGAAAAAAATCAACAAAAAGTCCCTTTGATGATATAGTAAAAATGTACTTGAATAGTTGACAGGAAGCTTAAATCAGAACCCAAAGCAGTACCTAGGTCTAGGGGCCTGAAAATGGCCCTAGACTTGTTAAGCAGGGCCTGGTGCTCCCATCAGAATGTGCAAAGTGGAGACTCTGTTTTGAGAATAAGTAAGCTTAATATTTTTTAAATTATTAGAAAATATAACTCCTGCATACCTAACAGTGCCTGACATATAAATGAGTAAATGCAGCATAGTTATAAAAACTTTGGAAAGCAGAATACAAAAAATTGCTCATAATTCTAGCACATTAATAGTCACTAATTTGATATGTGCACACACAGATACCTATATAACTGAATACATATATTATTATACATATATTTTATATGCATATATAAGTTGAATATCTCTAAATCTGAAAACTTAAAATGCTCCAAAATCTGAAACATTATAAAAGCCAACATGATGCTCAAACGAAATGCTCATTGAAGCATTTCTGATTTCAGATATTCAAGTTAGGGATGCTGAACCAGTTTAATGCAAAATTTCCAAAGTAGAAAGGAATTTGAAATTTCAAAGTGTTTCTGGGTCCCAAACATTTCAGATAAGGGATACTTAGCCCATTATGTGTACACATAAAATGCAAATTATATAAAATACATTTATTTTGTATACAGGTATAGTTTAAATTTTATTGTAAACACGGTATGGACAGTTTACATCTTTATTTCTGAAAGTTAACATTTTATGATAAACATTTTTTAAATTTCTGTGCTACATCTAATGTTAATGACAGCATAATATGATAACCAGTAATTTCTCATAAGCTAGTTACCATCTCTTCTATCAATTAGATTACTTTTTAAGTTTTACCTTTATATTCTTTTTCTAGTGAAAATCTTTATGTCTGTACCTATTTCCTCCTTTTGAATTATTTCCTTACAATAAATGATCAAAGCTGAGAATTATGGTTGTAAAAATGACTCCATTTCTACACTGTAACCAGCGTTGAGTTTGAATAGTTGACAGTTTCATTACAGCATCACCTACTTCAAGTATTCTCACTTTAAAACTGTATTACTAAATTAATGCAAATAGTACTTCACTGTTACTGCTTTTTTCCACAGAAGAAAACCCAGTATAATGGAAATCCTACTTATTGTTTAAAATTGTATTTATTAAAATTTCACTTTTGTTCTCTTTACTTCATTCACTAATACCTTATTGAATATTCCACGTATAACAACGTAAGGCTGTTTTGTCTATTGTTCAACACCTTTTTTTCCCTTAAAGCTACCTGTGGAAACACGTAAAGAGATGACTAAAAAGGCTATTAAGACAGTTAAACATTTTATTGAGAAGACAAGCAAAAGAAATTCAGAAGAAGACATTCACGAAGTTGGTGATTCTAAAGTTACCTATGCGGATGCTTTGAATCATCTGGAGAAATCACTTGCTCACCTGGAAACCCTCAGCCATAGCTTCATCGTGTCTCTGAAGAATAGTGAGCAGGTAATGAATTGGAAACTGCTGTGTGCTCATGCGCTCAGATAGCATCAGTGTATTATCCAAAACTACGGTTTTCAGAGCAGATGTCCTTGAAAATGGTCCTCAAGCCTTTATTGTTTAACCTCTTCATTATCACTAATTGTCAGTTCAGTCTTCTTTCAAAAGGATTTCAAGTCACTTAACACGTTGATATCTGAGGAGGAAGCGGGTGAGAGGGTTGAAAGGTGGGTACGTGGGGCTGGGGCAGTGGGCTGTAAAGTTAAGAAAAGGGCTCCTCTTGCAGCTGTATAGGTTTCATTTTCCAACTGAATAGGATAGGTTTTATTCATTCTAATTTTCAGAAAAATTCAGAGATAGCTTACCATGCCTGCCTCAACAGGTTTTTAAAAAAGTAAGTACTCCTTACTCTGTTTTTATATTATATGCTTGCAAAATAACTTAAGAGGTTTGGGGCTAGTTAAATTGTTCCTAGTTGGTTTTTAAATGAGACTCCCTAGGTGTTTCTAAAACACTATCATGAGGTTCAGAATCTCTGCCCGTGATGAGAGTCGAGAATCCATGTCTTAGGATGTACAAGGAAACCAGAATTCCTCTGAGGCCATCAGAGATTTTGTTCTCTGTTTTAACTGTTGTGGAAATGGGATATTCTTTTACATAACTGGAAAGTTGACAAATCAGTAAGTAAATGGTTTTCATATAAGTGAAAACAGTACTTAGATATATGAATAATATTCCATTTACCCTTTAATGCTATGGTAAATGAACCTGTAAGTGTTCACTAACCTCCTCTTTCATTTTTCATAAACCGTACACGTTTATTCAATTGTATTCTTGTCAAAAAATGTTCATAACTAGAAAGATAAATCAGTGAAGAGGAATTCAGATAATGAGCAAATAGGAGACTTAACATTTTCTATGAGACACATAAATGCAAACCCTTCATTGAAAAGATAATGGGAACAATTCAAAAGTTTAAAAGCAGTTTTATTTCATTTTGTGATTTTCATTGCCTATTAGCCTGTCTAACAAATAGCTTTAAATAATGGTATGAACAACATTGAAGCTTTTGCAGGGAGCAAATTGGCTTTACCTAACTTGATTTGATCCTGCTGACATTTATAATACTACAATTCATAATTACAAAAATTTAGGCAAAGTTAGAATCTTCAAGTAATAATGATTTATACTTGTTAGCATAATTTTTTTAAATACCGGTTTATTTATTTTTAAAATATAGCAGAATTGGAAAAAAAATATAACAGAATTGGCCTTACTCTTCTTGGAACAAGTATTATCTTTCAATGGCTAGAATATATATTTGGATTCAAGGGAGTTGTTTCATCTAGTTATGATCTAGGTTCCACATAGTTACTTGTGAATGCCATTCAGTCAGGCTGTTTATGGTCTATAATAGGAGAGTCTTATAGTCCCTAAATTAGATAATTATTTCATTTTATTAAGGTGCCTTTTATAGCAAAAACTTGACATTTCAACCTTTAGTCCCATACATTTATCCTTTTACATTGACCTTGGCATTAACCTCCTTACTTACATACCCAGTAAAAGAGCACCTTACATCCTCAAGAAGGTTAACATGATCTAAGTCAAAGGCCTTCATTCTACGGAGCCTCAGTTCTTCCTTCTCTTAGATAGGGTTACTGATAATTACCTAACTCATAGAGACTTTTCTAAAATAGAAAAATTCACAGTGGTGAGAGCAGTAAAATGAATCTTCTTGTGCTCAACTCTCAGCTTTACAATTATCAGAATGTGACCAATCTTATTTTGTGCATACCCCCACCTACCCTCACCTAGCTCCCATGAGTTATTCTGAAGTCAATTCCAGTTGTCTCTTTGTTTTATCCACAGATACCTTCATATCTATCTCTAAAAGATACATTTAAACATAACCACTACAAACTTATCACCATCCCCCCCAAATTAATAGTAATTCTATAATATCACATATCCACTTAATATTTAGCTTTTTCCTGTGGTTGTTTTCAAAGACAAAACAGTATTCTCAGGATTACTAGGGAAACTATAAAGAACCTGGAAAGTGTTATTATCACTAAGTGACCATATTGGTATGCTTGAAAACAATAGCTTCTATCCTATTTCTTAAATCGTTTATTATACAATTAGTTTTTACAGATATTATCAAAGAGATAAAGGCAGTGTGGCATATGGGGTGGAAGAGCAGTCTTTTGGATTCTCATTAATTGCAAGTCATGTGACTTTAACATGCTATTTAATATCTTTGGATTCCTTTTTGATAACATGAGGCTAATTAACAGTACTTGTAGGATTACTATAAGTGTTAAACTAGATACCATATGTACAGTACCTGGGATTACATATTAATAGTTGACGTTCAATAAATTATAACTGTTATGTGAGTGCAGAGCTAGAGCATTAATAATAATAATAATAGTAATACTAGAGCATTTATGTCTGATGTGCTAAAGGACTGACTTATGTTATCTCAGTTAATGTCACAATGCCCTTTATTCACAAGAACTTACTGTCTCATCATTTAACAGATGCTGAAATTTGAGATCACACAGGTCCACCAACTAACACATGCAAGGATTTGCACTCGAGTGCAAGACCTTAATAACCCAACACCTGCCCTTGAGCCTAAGAGCTTAATAACCGATACCTGCCCTTGAGTCTAAGAGCTTAATAACCGATACCTGCCCTTGAGCCTGATCGCTTTATACCCAATACCTGTCCTCTGCTATGATGTTGCAGATTGTAAAGTATTTGGTTTCAGGATCTTCTGAATATGTTTCACTATGTACATGTAGATGTATTTAATTCCTATTTGATATTTAGGTGTTGATTAGCATGTCTTTGCAGGAAACGCTGCAGAAATACAGTCACCTCTATGATCTGTCCCGATCAGAAAAAGCGAAACTCCATGATCAAGCTGTGACTATGTGTTTAGATGGTCAGCCTCTGAGAATGATTCAGCAGCTGCTTGAGGTGGCTGTTGGCCCCCTCGACATCTCACCCAAGGATATAGTACACAGTGCAATAATGAAAATCATTTCTGTATTGAGGTAAGCTGGAAAGTAGTCAATGAGAAAAACATTTTGCCAATATGTAGTAATAATTGCACATGGCTCATGGGTATTAAAAAGCTAAATGATTATCATGTACATAGAAGCATTTTATAAATTGTGATGTACTGTACAAAAGTGAGAGGTTATTTTTAGAGTTTTCAAAGTCTTATGTCTTAAAATATCTTGAGAAGGGAGAACTGTAAATATTATTGGTCATTGGTGTCATGTGTAACACGTTATGAAGCTTGCTAACTTCTAGTTGGCCTATTTCTCCAAATTATTTTTGAAATAAGGAAAAGGCCAAAATGGCATGTGAAGTGGTAGCTAAGTGTCAGACAGCCCTGTGACTTCAGTGTGGTTTTCCAGATCTTACGTTTTCTAATTCCCCTTCTTTGTAGCAGTAGGCAAATGGTTCCCAGAAGGTTCCTTTGAGGTACACAGGCAAGGTTAATCATACACTGAAGAAGTTAGACATTTGTGAAGTGTCTTAGGACTTTATTTACCTGCAGTAAATGGCACAAAACCAACAACTGAGAAATTCTCACTTTCTGTCAGTATGCTGATGCCTTTGTAGGAATGCACACAAAAAGATTAGAAAAGAGGGAAAAGAAGGAAGCTGAGAAAATAATGAGGCATCAGGTGCTTTCCGTGAATAATGCAATTAGGCTAAAAGATTTAGTTGTGTTTAATTTATTCTCCTTTTAAGCATTCTTTGTAATTCTGTATTGCTCTTGAGGAACTTTTTGATTAAATGCATGTCAGTTTTCTGCAGCTGAACTGAAATCAAATGAGCCTTTATCAGTTTAATTACCCCAGCCTCATAGAGTTTTTACCTTAATGCTCTGAGGTATCTGGTAATTTTATATATAGAGAGAGACATAAAATTTTATAACATTTTTTGGGAAGAACAAATGCCAAATGAATAAAGCTTTGGAATTACTAGCTTATGATTCTTTTGTTGACGGTTATAAGCACCATTCTCCTCTTTCAAATGATGACAGATAATCATTTGCCACATTTTATACCTTTTGGCTTATGGTTATCTTTTTATTATTCCTTAAATCAAGTTTTGGATGAAGCTCACAAGAATAAACATTTTGAAAAATTAGTGTTTTGGTGAATTTAGTTCATTTCTTAAAAATTATACATTTTCATTAATAAGTAAAATTAAATATGTGAAATTTTTACATTTATAAAATTTTGACGTAAACTATACTTCTCTTGCTTTCCCTACACCCGATTTAATGACTAAAGATTTGGTTCGGATCTAATAAATGGTAGACGTGATACAGAGAATATACTCAATAGATGTACATTAAACTTCTCAATACTGGAAAGAAAAAGGACTTGATGAATTCAGCTAACTCTGTTTCAATGGAAAATAAATTGCCATTGACAATGTCCATAACATTTAACTGTCAGGAAGTTATAAAATTTAGTAGGTGCGAAATACAAAAACATGAAGGTACCTGAACATAGCAGTTGATTCAAATCATTGAGTTAAATTCTTTGGAAAATTCATCCAAAATTTCTTTTTCTTCTGTTCCATTTTCAGAATTCACTAGCATTCTCCACATACACATCTGTAAAGTGGGCATAATTATTCGGGTTGAGGGATGTCACATGGCAGAATGTATGTAAACCGCTTAGCAGGACCTGGTACCTAGTAAATAGCAAGTAAATATTAGCTTTAAAAAAAGGTTTAGCTAGAGGAT
Source organism: Perodicticus potto (assembly GCA_963574655.1). Lineage (NCBI taxonomy): Eukaryota > Metazoa > Chordata > Mammalia > Primates > Lorisidae > Perodicticus > Perodicticus potto. The sequence goes on along the minus strand of CAUYRH010067264.1, from coordinate 2,265 downwards.
TTAGATCATTATTGTACATTTAATGGTTAAAATAGTTTATATATTTACCGTTCAATGAATGTTTTCTGAATGACATAGTACAAATACAATGTTTTTTTTTTTTTTTTTGATAGAACATGTATAAATTAGCTTGAGCTCCTTCAAAGCAAAAAATGTTTCATTTTCACATCCTTAGCACCTGGTAGAGGGCTTGGTCCATTTGTAGACATCTTAGAGCACAAGTGAATATGAACAGGCAGCCTAACATACCAGAATCAGGCTGGCTTCCTCTGGGTATGAACTACCAAGCTTCTTTCCAGGACTCAAATGATTCTCTTCTGAATCAGTTCTTCTCTCTTTTCACAGTGGAGGCAGTGTTGACCTTGGGGGACCAAGGGATCCCCTGCAGGTCCTGGAAGGTGTTGTTGCATCAGTGCACGCCAGTGTGGACCAGGGGTAAGTCTAGAGCACTGCGTGCAGGTTCATTTAATGGCTTTCCTCTGATTGCTTTGAGTGTTCATATTTATGCTACTTCCAAGACTGAGCAACATTTTAGGTATTTCTAGACTAAATGCCAAGGATTGACTTAAGAATGAACTGGCTTTACCTCTGGTGACATGGTATCCCCAGGTCTGTGCTGAGCCACCAGCTCTAGCAGGACTTTCTGTGCTGAGCCCTGCTTGTGTGGAGAGCACCGTCTTTCCTTGCCTCCTTCACAGGGAGGCCAAAGAGGAAACTGCCTTGAGCTTCCTACAAGAGAATGGATTCACACCTCTAACACACTAACTGTATCAATGAAGTGTGGAAATTCCTAGAGTATGTATATTATCTTTAAAAAGAAACTTTAAATAAGTTAAGTCTGCCTTGCTAGAGGATTCAAAGTGCACAGGCTTTGCAAGTCTATGAGGGTAAGTATCTCTAATGCTAGTTTTAAAAAGACTTTGTCTCAGGCCCAGTGGTGTTGATGAGAATAGCAACTGAACAATTAACGCATTTCCTTAGAGTTTACAGAGGTCATTCATATGCCTAACATCCATATCAACCCTATAAGACTGCTCCCCAGTTCCCTTTTTTGAATGAAAAATAGGACATAATAATAATGAAGATATGTTTGAGAAAACTCCCCTTAGTTCCCATTTAGTAAAGTAATTGTTTTTTACATATTACCTTCCAGTGATTGTAAAGGTAGAGATATATTTTATATAGTTTCAATTGAAATGTACGAACACTTTTGTTGCTATTGTAATACTTCCCATTTATCTTTGTAGATTTTGTGATTATTGTGATTTTTTTAATAGCTATGTATACTATTGCCATTTTCAAAGGAAGACCTAAAACTCAAAGAGAGGAATTGAGTTGTACAGAGTTATAGACCTGGGATTAGAACCAAGATTCTACCCTGGCTGCAAATTATTTAATAATTTAAATTATTAAATACTCAGATCCCTTTATAGTATATTTCCATACATTGCTTTGTGCCCAAGGCTTGAGTGTTAAGAACACAGTGTGAGCTCTGTAGGAGCATATGGGAAAATCTGGCAAACAGGGCCCTCTTCTTTTGCCTTTTAGCTTCTGTAGTTTTTCTAATCCCCTTTGGCTCTGGGGCTTCAGATGGGAAGGTAGATAAAGCAGTGGCTAAATTAGATCCATTATTCTAAAGAGAATATAACTGTTCTGTATGTTGTCCTGTACCATGTTCTGTGTTAAGTCACAAGGATTTATATGTGGATAAGAGTAATCCCCAACCCCAAGCACCTCACATAGTACCTGGACTGTGGAGAGGTAGGTGCTGTACAGAAATCAAGGTGCAGGGAGTGGTTTTTTTTGCCTGGGCGGGATACACAAGGGCTGACATTGGAACTGCTCTATGAAAATACGAGTCTGTTAGGAGGAGGAGACGGGTGATGGCATTTCAGGATTTGGAAGCTTCTTCAATGTGCAGTATGCCTGCAGATATATTAGCAGGCGGAGCAGGTGTAGATGCTACATGGGAAACATGTAGATCCTCCTAGAGGGTCCCTCTTGCTGCTGCCCTTTCAGTTCCAGATTGTCAGTTCTCAGCCAACAGCTCCCAGTGAGCTGCTGGTAGCCGCGAGCCTCTCAGGCAAGGATGACCAGGATCCCGGCCTCCCAAGGAAAGGATCGTACAGGTACTGTTTTAGGCCTCCTTCAATGGGGCTCCTTAGTCTTGTCCCACTGGGGACATCTCAAGAAGGTTAGAAGGCAGCATTGTTCTTAGTAAATTTCCAGACAAATAAACAGCAGAGTCTTAACTTGGGTCTCACC
>CAUYRH010067261.1:0-11910 GCA_963574655.1 Perodicticus potto | reverse complement strand
GCTGCAACCAAAAAATGGCTGGGCGTTGTGGCCAGCGCCTGTAGTCCCAGCTACTTGGGAGGCGAAGGCAAGAGACTCGCTTGAGCCCAGGAATTGGAGGTTGCTGTGAGCTGTGATGCCACGGCACTCTATCCAGGGTGATAGCTTGAGGCTCTGTCTCAAAATAAAAAAAAAAAAAAGTGGAAAAAAGTATCCAATGTATTCAATACCACTATGAAATCAGTATATAGTTACCTACACATTGTAAACTAAACTATAGTCCAAAAAGAAGGAAAGAAGAGGAAAGAGAGGGGAGGGATGAGGGAAGGCCGGGAGGAGGGAGGGTTTGGAGGAGATCCAACCTAATGTACATAATGTGATGATACATTTCTATACTATTAAGAATAGAGTATGAATGTTTTTGCCACAAGTAAGCAAGGAGATGGTTATGTTAATCAGTTAGACATAAGCATTCCACATTGTATAGCAAACCAGCACATTGTACTCCATAAATACATTAATGTACACAGTTATGATTTAATAAAGAATTAAAATCAATAAATAAAAATAAAACATTAAAACATTTATTTACATGAAAGAGCACCTTGCCAGGTGAGTGAGAACATGGTAGAAAGTGTTCCAACACTGTGACTTCAGTGAAAGTACACTCAGGGTGGCTCTCATTTCCAGTTAACATGGCATCATGGATCATGTCCCAGGGCAGCCCATTCCTTGTTTTGTAAACTCTGACATGTCTACTCTAAGCTCACAGCCTTCCCCACTAGCAGCCCCCACCATGGTCCCCAGGCATTCATCTAGTATGTGAAAGTACTCTCTGAGCTTTACATCTCCACAAGTGGAGGGAACAGTAACCATAGCAATATAACATCTGCTGTCATCTATTGAGCACTCACTGTTTGCCAGGTCTTGTGCAAAACCCTTTAAACACCTCATTTCACTTGATCCACTTAATATTGCTTTGAGGAAGCTACTGTGATTGTTCCTATTTTTCAGAAGAGGAAAATGAAGATCAGAGTGAACGGGGGACAGGGCCAAGTGCATGCAACAGTGAGGATTAGAGCTGAAAATGCAGTCCAGTATGCAGGGTTTTAAAAGGTAAACTAAAAGTAAAATACTACGACCCCCTGCAAACTGAACAAACCCCCTCTCAGACAAGGGGACCCCAGAAAAACCTTAAAACTGAGTTCTTGGCCAAGAAGGGGAAGGAGGTTGGAGTTTAGATACAACCATTGACAGCATCAATGTTACCACAGATCTAAGACTGACAGAAGAGACTCTGTGTGACAATACGATACCAAATTATTAGCAAGAACTAAGGCCTAAATCGTACCTGCAGGCCATCAATTGACCAAACAGATCACTTGAGGCAGTGCATTGAGTCAGTATATTGCACTGTCTCTAATAGACTTTTAAAGCCTTTAGACAAAGCTCTATTTCTTTAACCAATTACAAATCAAAGAATCTTTGAACCCACCTATAACTCTCCCCACTCCAGCTTTAAGATTTCTCGCCTTTGAGGGTTAAACGAATGTATGCCTTCCATGTACTGATTTATGATTTTACCTGCAATTTCTGTCTCCATGAATATATAAATGGTTGCCTCAGGTACATTTTCTCAGGACCTCTGGAGACTATACTCCCTAGGCCATGATCACACATATTCAGCTCAGAATAAACCTCTTTAAATTATTTTACCAAGCTTGCATTCTTTTTGTTAACAGAAGCTATCCTCTTAGTCACTACACAGCATTCCTCGTCAAAGAAGTGGGAGCATCTGATCACCCAAAGAGGCCATGTCTTCAGCAGCTAAAGAATGAGCAAGAAAATGGTTAAGGAGAAGAATTTCAGCATGTCATAGGAATCTGAAAAAAAAAAAAATCAGATGTAAAACTCCCATTTGATGCACCGGAGGGCAAGAGCCTGAGAAACTGCCTGGTACTGTGGCAGGACCTCCATCCTGGCTCTGGGAACAGAATAGAGAGAGAGCAAGGCAAGTGAAGACACCTGTTTTTTGTAAGGGTCCTTTGTTGGTCCAGATTTATTTTAAACAAAGCGTCCCCAAAATCCGGCCTACATGAGAACTAACCTCCTCAGGTGAGCTGCCGAGGAGTCTAGCCAGAGACCTGGAGAGTTGCTGTGAACTTTTAAGCACAGAGACTTCAGGGAAGCCTCTGTGGAAGGTGTCACCTCAGCCAAGACCATCAGCAGACTTGGGCACTTCTGCTTTGGAAGTCATAGCACTTCTGTTTTTAGCAAAACACCTTGAGGCTTGGTAATGAGACCCCAGGGGCTCATTAAGGGAGTGGGCCATAGAGACACCTTACCCCCTTGCTGCCTAAACTTCGTGGTTCAGACTAACTTTAGAGGCTAAGACAGCCACTTTTTTTATTCCTTGTTTTAGACTCCTGTACTGAGTCATATCAAACTTTTTCATTCAGCATGTGGTTTATTAAGCAGCCTCTATGCACAAGGGATGGTTTTGTACCATCTATGTGGGGAAATAAGCTGGTGTTAAATATGAAGTTACCTACTTTTTTTTCCTAAGAAGCAGGGACAAATTTAAACTAAACTAGCCTCTTGACCCCGCCTTATGTTATCACAGAACTTTGAAAAATGTTTTCACAAAAAAATCATTTTACCATAAGGACTTTTGCACTAGAATGTTCATTGCAGCTCAACTTTCAATCGCCAAGATATCACTCAAGCTCAAGTAGTCATCACTATATGAGTGGATTAATAAACTGTGGTATATGTATACCATGGAAAGCTATTCAGCCACAAAAAAGATGGACACTTTATATCTTTTGTATTAACTTGGATGAAATTGAACTATCAGCAGAATGGAAAAGCAGGTATCCAATGTACTCAATACTAATATGAAATCCATAGATAAGCAACTGCAACTGCACACCCACACAAGAGAAAAACACAATTAAATTCGAGTGAGGAAAAGGGGGGATGAGGGAAAGGGGAGAGAAGAGGAGAGGGCGAGAGACTGGTAAACTCTCACCTAATGGGCACAGTGTAAGGGGACACAGCACACCTCCGGAGTAAAGAGATGAACTACAACTTGAACTTTATCTAACAATCACAAACAACGTAGCCTAAACATTTGTACCCTCATATTAATCTGAAATAAATTATAAAAAGAGTTAAGTAAGACAGACACGAGGTAGTATAATATAGTTCATAAAAGCATGGATGAAGGAGTCAAGCTTCCTTGGTTAAAGGCTGACTCTCCCATTACTAGGTATATAACTCTGAAAAGTGGCTTAATTTCTTAGTTAAGGATGCCACTTGCTCATCTGCAACTTTTTCTTAGATTTAAAGAAATCAATAAACAATTCCATAGTGTAGTTGGGGAAATTAATTTCACTGCCCCAGGAAATGGTAGTGTGATTAGATCAAAACATCTGTAGAAACACAGATCAGAATAATATATAAAGCACTATAACCTAAATGACATTTACAAAATGTACACCCTAAAACTGAAGAATGCACATTCTTTTCCAGTACACATTATATTAAGAGAGACCTTATGTTGGGCTATTAAACAACTTGCAATAAATGTAAAAGGAATCACATCATTCAGTATGATCTCTGCCACAGTGGAATTAATAGAAATCAGTAATGAGAAATCAAGAAAAAATTCCAAATATTTGGAAAGTAAACAACTTAGTTCTAGATAATTCATTTGTCAAAGCAGAAATCATTTTAAATTAGAATATAATTGAAACTGAATGATAATGAAAATAATTGTGCGATTTTGTGGAATGCAGCTAATCAGCGGTTCTCAACCTGTAGGTTGCGACCCCTTTGGCAGTCTCCTGCATATCAGATATTTACATCATGATTCATAACAGTAGCAAAATTACAGTTATGAAATAGCAACGAAAATAATTTTACGGTTGGGGTCACCACAACATGAGGAATTGTATTAAAGGGTCGCGGCATTAGGAAGGTTGAGAACCATTAAGCTAAATCATTGCTTAAAGGGAATTTACAGTTTTATATTAGAAAGGAAGTCAGGTCTAAAATTAATGAGCTACATTTTTACCTTAGTATATTTAAAAAGAAAAAGAAAGAAAAAATTTAAACACAATCTAAAAGGAAAGAAATAAGATAGAAATTTATCACATAGAAAACAAAAACAGAGGGCGAATTTTAGACAAAAGCCAAATGATACTCCTTTGAAAAGATTAACAAAACTAATAAATCTCTAAACAGACTACCGAAGGAAAAAAAAGGGAAAGCACAAATTTTTAATATTAGAAAGACAAAAAGATATGGCTATCATTATACAGAATGTAAAGGATGATAACAGAATATTATGAGCAACTTAAAGTTTTAATATCAGTGTCATTTGATGACCTGGAGTCCACCAAACTTGTATCTGGAAAGGGATTTTGCAGATTTTATATTGAATACTAGATTTAAAATCCAAGTGACTTTCAGGTGAACTAAAGAGTTTCCTGTTCTATGCATGTAACAAAAACAAATACTCCCTTAAAATGTTGAAGTTAAAACAACAACAAAATGCATTAACTCTCTCAAAAATAAATAAATAAACACAAGTTGCGTGGCAGCATTGGTGCTCTGTGGGTAGGGTGCTGGCCACATACACCGAGTTCAAACCTGACCTACACCAGCTAAAACAATGGCAACCACAACAACAACAAAAAAATAGCCAGGCATTGTGGCAGGCTCCTGTAGTCCTAGCTACTTGGGAGGCTAAGGCAAGAGAATTGCTTGAGCCCAAGAGTTGGAGGTTGCTGTGAGCTGTGACTCCATGGCATTCTACCCAGGGTGACAGCTTGAGACTCTGTCTCAAAAAAAAAAGTTATAAACCAAACTCTCTGATGGTGCAGATGTGGAATGATAAAAAGATCATGCATGACTTTCACAATCAGACAGTTGTGAGTTCAAATCCCCACTCTACCTACTCTGTGATTTTAGCCAAATTTCTCTGAGTAAATTATCTATGCCAAATAGGGCAATAACACTTCCTCCCATACCTACCTTGCATGATATGCAGCATGTGACTGTAGGGTCCTACATAAGCCACACAAAGGCAAGCCTTTAATGGGTTAAAATGGCTTCTGCTAATTCAGAGACAAGAGAGCTGGGCCCCCCCGAGCATACACAGAGGCTGTTTGTCCTGAGGTAAAAGTCCATAAAAACAGTGACTCTGAACATATGCTTTGGTTAAGCCCAGGAGGTTAGGGGCTGTCAACCCCACCCCTGGAGATACGGATCAGAGGTTGACATATGTTTTGCACATATTGTCTTAGGGGCCTAAAGATCTCTGCTCTATAGAGAAACAAAGTCATAAATACGTTTTAGGTTAACTAAGTGTGTGCTTGAGGGGTTTCGTTTTCCCAGTTCCCCTGAAGCTTTTGTGATCTTTATTTAGATACTTTGTTCAAAAGCTGACGCATGTCTGAGAAGAATGTAAAAGCAGAAAGGATTGTGTTGATTTGTAGACTGAATGTTTTTTCCACAAGTTAATTTTAGATAGAAGAAGTTAGATAATGGTAAAACGCTATAGATCATAGATTAAGTGTCTACGTGACCACCAGTGTATATAAGGTGGCCCAAAATAAAGATGATTCGCTACACACCATCTTCGGTTGTGTAGTCTGGTTTCTTACATCTCTTAATAATTACAGGAGTGAGTTTGCACCTGAGGCAAAGCTGCTGTTTCCTCGCGTCTCCATTCCTGCAACATGTGACAGCTGTGACTATGCCAGCTCTGTGTGTATGATTACCAAAGTAGGTTCTCACCCACAAGAAAACCATCATTTCCAGAAGATGGACTCAGTGACAACCATTTACAATATTCATTCCATCCAAACACCAGTCTTCTCAGGCTTTTCCAAGAGAAACCATATCTCCATCTATCCAATGTCCCTGCTTCCCAGGACCAGCACTGGAAATGGATGCTGAGCTAAGATTAAAAATGAGGGAAGCACAGAGGTGTCTCTGGAGATGATTTCTCAAGCTGGTAAAAAGCCTTGGCATCTAGAATTCTCAGAATAACTTAGGAATAATATAATTTCCACCCAATTTCTCTTGATGTTAAACAGATACATAAATAATCTAAGCACAGAACTTCTGCACAGTCATGCATTTTTCAAAAACACAGATGATGGGCTCGGTGCCTGTGGCTCAACGGGCTAATGCGCTAGCCACGTACACCTGAGCTGGCAGGTTCGAATCCAGCCCGGGCCCGCCAAACAACAATGACGGCTGCAACCAAAAACTGGCCGGGCCTTGTGGTGGACGCCTATAGTCTCAGCTACTTGGGAGGCAGAGGCAGGAGACTCACTTGAGCCCAGGAATTGGAGCTTGCTGTGAGCTGTGATGCCATGGCACTCTATCCAGGGTGCCAGCTTGAGGCTCTGTTTCAAAAAAAAAAACACAGATGATGAAAACCCTGAATGCCAATCTGGTGCAATAGCAACATCATTCCAAGAAGTAAGGCCTTTACAGAGCTGGCTGGGTCAACATAAAATGTTGGGGGGAGCTCGCTGGGATTGGATACACTGCATTTTCTGAGGCATGACTTAACTCTCATGAAGGAGGTCATTTTTGCCTAACTCTCTGGGGCTCAAAATTCAGAAGACTTAGCTCAGCTTCTCCTTCTCAGACTAGAGATCATTTCCTAAAGTCTTCCCCTCCACAACCAATCCATAGAAGACTTGTCTATGACCAAGCAGAAAAAAAAGTATAACCACATTATATTATGATGGTTTTTGAGTAACCTTTATCAAAGCAATCCTATATAAAATAGATTATTCAAAAGGTAATCAGTTGCTGGTTATCTACTCAGCCAACCCCTGTCCTCTCCTGCTCTGCTCCTGTCCCCATCCACGAATCCAGTCCATAAACAACTGGTGTAGAAGGAACATCATGGGCTTTGGAACAGTCCTTGACCTGCAGTTTCCACAACTGCAAAATGAGAATCACACCATCAAAGGGACAGGGCTGTCCTAGGGATTAAATGTCAGAAAACTTAACTGGTGGCTGTGTAATTCATCTTAGTCCTTTGCCTCCTGGTTTGCATTTCCTGATCTATATGGTGCTCTCGAGAATGCTGCCTATCTGAGCATTAGAACAACATCTCTTCTTGGCCAGCACATTGAGGGGTGACATCATGCATGAGGTCACTCTTGCAGCTCAGTGCTCAAGTTTCTCCCTGCTGAGAACTGAGGAGCCTGAGCTGATGGAAGTTTCGTGTCCTCCTGCTTTCCTGCCCTCTGCTTCCGGATCCTGCTTCCCAGCCACTGGGTCGCTGTGGACCCAGAAATACCCACAAAAAGCATTTCAGGATACATTTTTACAAACACTTTTCATTTGATCTGAAGGAATCCCAGAAAGGATTACCTGAAAGATTCTCAGCCTTCAAACTTAAAATCCAGACACATACATTTATGTTCATTCCGGTGACCTTTAACGCGAAGCAATGATGGCACAGAGAATGGCATGAGCTGGGAAATCAGGCCCTGCTGCGTTTTGATGCAGTTTCTCTGAGTCGCAAACTGGTGATCTTGATTAAGATTCTGGCCTCCCTGAGTCCCAGTCTCTTCATCAGTAAAACAGAAGACTCATACCCTCCTCATCAGTGTTTTAGGATCAAATGAGATAAAATATATGAAAGTGGCTCAGTGCCTGTGGCTCAACGGGCTAGGGCGCCAGCCACGTACACCTGAGCTGGCGGGTTCGAATCCAGCCCGGGCCCGCCAAACAACAATGACGGCCGCAACCAAAAAATGGCCGGGTGTTGTGGCGGGTGCCTGTAGTCCCAGCTACTTGGGAGGCAGAGGCAAGAGACTCACTTGAGCCCAGGAATTGGAGGTTGCTGTGAGCTGGGGTGCCACAGCACTCTATCCAGGGTGCCAGCTTGAGGCTCTGTCTCAAAAAAAAAATAAAATAAAGTAAAATAAAATATATGAAAGTTCTTAGTTAATTTTAAAATTTATACTCACACATGCTCCTTATTTATATATTAAGTGTTATTCTCAGAAGCACTATCAGGAGTGATTACTGGATTTCCTAAAGTGATGTGACTGATACTTTACTTAGGTTATTGAGATCAAGTAACAACCATTGTCCACTTACAATCTGAAGCACTAATGACTTCCAGAAACTTAACGGATCAAATATTTATTGTTTAACAATAAGCTATTTAGAGGCAAAATACCAAGATGTGTAAGATTCGGGCCATATTCCCAAAAGAATCACAGACTAGAAATAGACATTGATATAAAGGGGTGAAATAGACATTGATATAAAGGTAATGTGTTAACCCACATATGCCAGAAATTGGACTTTTTTAATTTTTCGCATGTTGCCCATGGCTCCAGCGAGATTGACTGTAACATCTGTCATAAACCAACCTATAGAGTTTCTCACCCTCTTCTTTAACTAGACAGGTGAGCCTTTAACGTGATTATGTCTAAGATCTGCCCCACCTGCTGAATGAGTGAGCGAAAAGAAAGGCCCCCAATTGTGGAAGAAAAAGTAAAGCCAATGAAAGGCGCCAATGTGTGTGAGATCCAACTCAGAGTGTGCACATCCGTGGCAAGGGCTCCATAAACGTAACTGATTCAGAAGCTTTCTACCCCTAAGAGGCCCTCCTAAAAGCTGATCATCTCCTTCTAACTCACCAGGTACTGTGATGCCAATGCCCAAACGTCATTGCTTTCTCACTATGCAAATCACAGGGACATAGGACAGGGTTGGTCTACCATATACCCACTAGAATGAGAAATTGAGGGAAGTAAGTGCTGGACTGAGGAGCTTGATGCATGTAATGTGTAGGAAAATAGAAAATTAAAATCAGAGACTTGAATTCCCTGAACTTTTCTTGCATTCTCTGGGGAGTTTCTGAAAAAAGCAAAAGTCAATTTCCCAACTGTTTTATTGAAAAGTTAAGAAACCTACGTCTAATTAATCCAATTATAAAGCTGGGCCTTCTACCTGCCCCCCAGAGATCTACAGCCTGCTTTGACCCCCATGGGTTTTCCTCCCCATTCTCAAGTAAGCAACACAGGAGAATCCAACATCACATCCCCCCTCTCACAACATGGGAGAATCCAACATCACATTCCCCCCTCTCCCCACAACATGGGAGAATCCAACATCACATCCCCCTCTCCCCACAACATGGGAGAAATGGGAGAATCTAACATCACATCCCCCCTCTCCCCACAACACAGGAGAATCCAACATCACATCCCCCTCTCCCCACATCATGGAAGAATCCAACATCACATCCCCCCTCTCACAACATGGGAGAATCCAACATCACATCTCCCCTCTCCCCACAACATGGGAGAATCCAACGTCTTACCTCAACACAGACATCCCAAGGAAGCTCTTGGTGGCCTCTTCTTGCCTTCATGCCTCATTGGACCAGTGATGGGAGTTCCAGGAAGACCTTAACCATGTGGGCCTGGACCACTTTGCACACACACTTCAGACATGTCACTAAATCAGAGAACGCTAACACATGGGATGGCCTTCAAGTTCATCTTGTCCAACTCACTCACTTTAATGATGAAAAAACAGCCAAAGAGGAACAATTATTTTAAATTAGCTAAACCAGCTCTCTCTTAACTCCTAGTATAAGCATCTTCCGGCTGCTCGTTCTTAAAGTGTAGCAGCCCATATAGCCTATGGCTAGGAGGAGTGAGAGCTATAAGAAATACCTGTATAGCTCCATAATGGGACACCTTGGTGAAAACCACATAGAGAGGGATTTAGCTCTCCTAACAAGAATGAAAGAGCTTGTGAGATGACAGCATTAGTGAATTGGTAGTCTCTACACCTGTGGTATTGAGAGGTACATGATCAGCCTTATATTAGGCTGGAGGAGACAGCAGTGGGGAGCGTGCGCATTCTATCACACACCCGCTTACTCTGTCATTGTCCTGCCTGCAGAACACCAGCACGGCGTCTCTCGGCTGAAGATCACTAAGTTTTGCCAAAGACAAAGATCTATCTTTCTAAGAAGACTGCTTTACTCTCTCAAGGACAATCTCTGTGTGTGTGTCTCTTCTACTAAAGGAAATAGCCCTCAGGCACCTAAGAGCAATTGCTCCTGAGCGAGATAACAACATAGAGGTCTGCATCTGGAACCTAGTTAAGCCAGGGCCAGAGACCAACCAGTCCCGGGCCCTGATAAGTGGCGTCCATGAAGGGACCCTGACATTAAACTTCTAAGCAATTTGCCACAAATTCCTAGCACATGGTTTCACATTGGGGGGAGAGGGAGTTAGAAAATAGGAAGACGGAAGTCCCCTGTCTGCTAGACATAGTTTCCTAAGCTACACATTATCATCTCACAACTTTTCTAATATACATAGTTAAAGCAACACTCTACTAGAGTAACTAGTATATCCATCTGACAGATTAGGTAACTAGGACTCAGAAAGCTTTTTAAAATACGGTTTATTTGAATGAAGTTGTAAAATTTAAAAAATAAAGTTTATAAAGAAAAAAATAATAAAAATATGTTTCAAACCTGTAACAATAATAAACTGCCCAGTTGGAGCAAATGATTAGATATGCCAGCACCTACCCACTTAGAACATATGACCAGCAGCCAATGTCCCTTTAGGAAGCAAAGAAACCAGTCAAAAACTGAACTGTGTCAGGTTAATATGAGGGTGCAAACAACCAGGTCAAAATATTTGATTTTGTTAGGTAGAGTCCCTCTTGCGGTTGTGTCCCACACATAAAGGATGTGTCAAACACCCCCACCCCATGCCCAGTCGGTGAGAGTACCCCAACCCCTCCTTCTCCCTCATTACCCTTCCCCCATCTTGAGCCACCACTCCCGGCCTTGTACTTGTCTTCTTGAAAAAAAAGTACTTAGTTGATAAGTTTAAGAATTTCAGAACAGAACTGAAAGCTATAGAAGAGGACTAACTACAAATTCTAGAAATAAAATATACAATATTCCCAGCCTAAGCAAGAGCAAGACTCCATCTCCACTAAAATTAGAAAAAATTAGCAGGGCGCAATAATACACATCTGTAGGTCCAGCTACTCTGGAGGCTGAGGATTGCTTGAGTTCGAGGTTGCAGTGAGCTATGATGATGCTACAGCGCTCTAGCTGGGGTGACAACAAGACTCTCACTCAAAAAAAAAAAAGTTACAATATTCAAAATTAAGATCTCAGCAAATGTTTTGAATAGCACATTAGACAAGGTTAAAGAGAGAATTGGTGAACTGTAAGGTAAAGTACTAATTAACACTGGATTTTTATAAGGATGCATTTTGTGTCTCTATAATAATTTCTAAAATAAAACTAAAATAATGAGTAACTTCCAAACTAAGAAAAGCAGTAAAAGAAACAATAATTTTTAAAATAAAATCCAAAGAAATTAAGAACAGGTGAAACAAATGGACTGGGTGGTAAGATCGCAAATTTAGATGCAAAGACATCAGTTATTACATTTAATACAAATGGAATACATAGTCCAATTAATAAACCAAAATGGATATACTAGATTAAAATAAATCCCAAACATATACTTTTAACAAGAAACACACCTAAAGCATAAGGATATAAAAAAAGTTGAAGATTAAGGAATGGAAAAAGGCACACGACTCAAATGCAAAAACGTGATGAAGCTCAAATATTAATAGTAGAACGTTTATCATCATATAATTTCAATTCACCAATAGATGTTATAACACTATAGTGGATAAATTCTAAAAGAGCCATCACACCTACGGTGCATCATAGTAGGGTACTGATGAAACTTATTGAATGTAGAGTATCAATGTCTTTATATAGTGAAATGCTATGAGGGCTATCTCTCACAGTACGATCAAAATGTTTCTGATTGTATATGAAGCACATTCTGCCCTATGATTGCACCAATGTACACAATTATG
>CAUYRH010067259.1:0-18359 GCA_963574655.1 Perodicticus potto | reverse complement strand
ACTACTGTGGAGCTGGAGGAAATCAAGTTGCTCATATCTGTTAGAGTTTCTCTTATAAATTGAGGTGCATTCTGCTTGGGTGCATAAATATTAATAATTTAAATCTCATCAGTTTGAGTGTTTAACAGATATGAAATGTCCATCCTTACCCTTCCTTAATCTGGTTGGTTTAAAGCCTATTGTCTCTGTGAATAGGATTGCAACACCTGATTTTTTCTGTTTTCCATTTTCCTGGAATATAGATGACCATCCCTTCACCTTGAGTCTATATTTATCTTTTAAGGTAAGATAAGATTCTTGTATGCAGCAGATCTCTGGCCAGATTTTTTGTATCCAGTCAGCCAACCTGTGCCTCTTTAGAGGACAATTTAAACCATTCACATTAATTGAGCATATAGATAAGCCTTTCAAACATCCCGTGGACATTTTAAATCCTTTCACGACTGTGGAGGTTGGAATTTGATCAGAAGTTTTCTGAGTGTGTTTACTTTTGTGGTGGAGGATTATGCTGGTCATTATGGAAAGTAGGTCTGAGAATATCCTGGAGAGCTGGTTTAGTTATAGCAAATTTCTTCAAAATGTGGATGTCGTTGAAGTATTTAATTTGTCCATCATAAATGAAACTCAGTTTAGTTGGATACAGGATCCTGGGTTGAAAGTTATTTTGTTTAAGAGATTAAAAGTTGATGACCATCATCTTCTAAATTGAAAGGTTTCAGCAGAGAGACCTGTAGTTATTCTAATATTCTTCCCCTTGTAGGTTATAGTTTTCTTACATCTGGCTGCTTTCAGAATTTTCTCCTTCATATTAAATTTAGTAAAATTGATTATGATGTGCCTGGGGGATGTCTTATTCGGGTTCGGTCTTGCTGGAGTTCTGAAACTGTCAGCTATCTGAATTTCAGAATCTCTTGGCATGTTTGGAAATTTCTCTTTCATAATCTCATGAAGAAGAGACTCTGTGCCTTGTGAAGCCACTTCGTCAATTTCGGGGAGCCCTGTAAGGCGAATATTGGTTTTCTTCGAATTATTCCAGAGCCCTCTGAGAGAGTGATCTGCTTTTGCCCTCCATTTCTCTTCGTCTTTGTAAGTTTGGGAGCATTTGAAAGCTTTGTCTTCTATGTCATAAATCCTTTCTTCTGCTTGCTCCATTCTGTTACTGAGGGATTCTTCTGTATTTCTCAGATCTTTGAGGGCTACAACTTCTTGTCTCAATGTGTTAAAATCTTTGGTCATTTTGTCTTTGAATTTGTTGAATTCCTGAGACATCTTTTGGATTACTGCTTAAAATACTAATTCCATCTTTTCCTCTGTTCTGCTGATTTTATTTGTTATCCAGATTCTGAATTCGATTTCTGACATCTCAGCCATTTGCTTGTGCTGTATGTCCCTTGTTGTTCCTTGGGGAAGTTGATCTAATCTGATTATTCTTATTGCCAGAGTTTTTCTGTTGATTCCACCTCATGATTGTTTTTCACCATTGCCTTTGACCACCCTCAGAATTTGGGAGGTGTCTCTCCAAGATTAGACCCCAGCGGGATCACTCTGTTGTTCCTGGATCATTGTAGGGAGTGACACTGTGTAGCTCCTCTTTTAGACTTCCTCAGCCAGAGAGTTCTGGCTGTGGGAGCAATTCTGGAGTGTGGTACGCCTGGATCCAGCAGCAGGGTGTGCGATGGTGCACATGGTTCTGGGAGTTCCTGGCACCTGGTGGCCTTGGCAAAGAGAGCACGTGCCTCCAGCAGTCTCTGGCTGGGAGGAGGGCTCCGGGTGGAGGGCGCGGTTCACGGCCTCTGGAGTCCCTCGCCAGATGGGGGTACTGGTGCAGAGGCAGAGAGGATACGGGATCATGGAGGTTGTGCGGCCCCCATAGTTCCCAGCCAAGGCGGACAGGCGGAGGCCTAGTGTGCGCAGGTGCATGGGGCTGCATGTTTGCTGGTGGAGTCCCTGGGCGGAGCGGGTGGCGGGCGAAGGCCCGGTGGGTTTCCTGTGGAGTCCCTGGTCGGAGCAGGTGGAAGGCGGAGGCCCATCAGGGCACAGTGCAGAGCTGTGCAGAGTTCCCGGCTGAGTTCCTGGCCACGGCGGACAGAGACCCTGTGGGGCTCATGAGCCCCCCGGAGATCTTAGCAGAGTCCCTGGCCACGGCATGCTGCTGGCCGAAGCCAGGCGGTGTGCAGCACGAGCCACGCAGGTGTCCTGGAGGAGTCCCTGGCTGCGGCATGGAGGTACACGGTGGTCCTGGCAGAGTCCCTGGCAGTGGCATGTGGCAGGCTGAGGCTCAGTGGGGTGCAGCACAGAGCCAAGCGAGGTTCTGGAGGAGTCCCTGGACGCAGTGTGCAGAGGCCCTGTGGGACACAGCGCAGAGCTGCGCATGGGTTCCAGCGGACTCCCTGGCCCTGGCGGGCGGATGGCTGAGGCCTGGTGAGGCGCAGAGTGCAGCCACATGTGGGTCCCAGCAGAATCCCTGGCCCCCGCCAGTGGTGGGCCCAGGCCCAGTGGGGTCTAGAGCAGAGCCCCACGTTGGTCCCGCCGGAGTCCCTTGCCGTGGCGGACTGACGCCCAGCGGGGCACAGTGTGGAGCTGCGCAGGGGTCCCTGTGGAGTTCCTGGCTACAGCCGGTGGTGGGCCGAGGCTCGGCCCAGCGTGGAGTGGAGCCACACGGTTTGGGACTGAGTCCTTGTCCTGGGGCAGGTTGGGACTCAGCGTGGGCCCCCATAGTCTCTTACCTGGCAGGCTGCCTGTTCCATCAGACAGGCAGGGTGGGCACTGCTCAAGCCCTCCTCCCTCAGTTTAAGTAGGGGTCAGGCTTCTGGTTCATCAGGTAATGAGGGAAGGGTATACTGGATGTTCAGAATGGCGGAAGACTTTAGTTCAAGTTTTCTGCCTGAAGCTTGGTTTCTTGGAGTTGCAGCTTGTCTCAGCAGAGGTGACCTGCAGTTATCACTTCTCTCTCTTGGCTGGGCTCCTAGTGTTCAGCTCAATTGGGCTGTTTCTGGACGCTATTCTTCCTTTTGGCCAGGAGCCTCTGTCGGAAGCTGCTTCCACATGGCCATCTTGCTGCTTCCTAGGATAATATTTTCACATAAAGTAGAACATATGTTTTTGGATATATACCTTCTTTGTTCTCAATCTAGAGGCTCCAAAATGTATAAATATCACATATACCAGATGTGGTCATAAAGCTAGGATATTATAAAATAGTTGGGAAAATAATTGAAGAAAGTCACCCACAAGCTAGCAAATGCTTATTGCTTGGAAAAGCAAAGGGTGAATTTGCTCAACCTAACCTTGTTTCCAAATTAAGTTTAGGAAATGGAGAGATTGCTACATCACTATGAGAAATGGAACTGAATGGTTTGTAGATTTAACAGCAAACCCAGTCATGCAAATACAAATCATGAGAAAGCCAATTGCTATGAAAGTAGAGACTGGAGCAAGTGTGTAGAGAAAAATAGGGATGAGACCTGAGAAACAAAAGTTCTTGTCGTCTGACACAATTTCAGTGTCCATATCATCTGACTGTGTTATGTCTTTCTAAGATTGTGGATCTCCAAATATCTTGCAATAAATCCCTCTTTGAGTGAGCTTCAGTGTACTTTTGTTTCTTGTAAGCAAGGAGCCTAAGAATTGTAAGAAATAAAAGGAGTGCGTTTGGCAGTGGGAATAGCACCTTCATTGAAGCGACATTACTCCTTCTTGGTCCCATTCAGATATCTTACTGTCTTTCTTTGCCATCTCAGATGTGTATAGTGACAGGTAACAATCACATAGGAGCACTAAACCTTTTTTATAAGGATCTGAATACTCCCAATATTTATGAAAATAATGACTTTTAGGCCTATTTTTCTTGTTACTGTCATAACCACCCACCATGTCCAGCATACATGGACTAAAACAATTAGATGTCATTAAGTATCAAGTAAAGAAATGGTAAAAACTGCAACTCAAGAAGAGAGGGAATGCAGATTACTATTTGTTGGCCTATATAAATATAAAATTAAGAAAATGTGGTCGTGATTGTTTCCTACCTATAAAAGTGAAAACCTGAGTAACAAAGGAAAAACTCATTATTTAAGAGGGTTCTTTCTTTTTTTGAGACAGATTTTCACTGTGTCATCCTCGGTAGAGTGCTGTGGTGTCACAGCTCACAGTAATCTCAAACTCTTGGGCTTAAATGATTCTCTTGCCTCAGCCTCCCCAGTAGCTGAACCTATAGGCACTCACCACAATGCCCGGCTATTTGTTGGTTGCAGTTGTTATTGAGGTTTAGCAAGCCCTGGCCAGGCTCAAACCTGCCGTCTATGAGGCCAGTGCCCTACTCACTGAACTATGGGCACCAAGCCTACTTAAGAGGGATTTTACCATTGTTACTGTTCAAAGCCTCATATATCGCACTATCATTTTATTTAGATGTCGTAATTAAACAAATTGCTGATGTCATGGACTTCATTCTGTAAGTCTAAAGAGCAAAGAAAATTCAGGCTTCCCATAGACAAAATGCATAACTGAGTCACTGTTGTGTAATGTAAACCTGAAGAAATCTGGATGATAGAAAGGAGAGACAGCAGGACCAGTTAGAAAGCCCTTGTCCTACATGATCCCATACAAGGTTGATTATATAAGGAGTACAAAGAAAATAATCATCCAGTTATACTTTTTTTTTTTTTTTCACTTTGTCACCCTTCAGAGAGTGCCATGGTGTTACAGCTCACAGCAACTTCCAGTTCTTGGGCTTAGGTGATTCTCTTGCCTCAGCCTCCCGAGTACCTGGGACTACAGGTGCCCGCCACAACACCAGGCTATTTTTTGTTGCAATTTGGCTGGGGCTATGTTCGAACCAACCCACCACCCTCAGTATGTTGGGCCAGCACCCTACTCACTCAGCCACAGGCACCACCCCATCCAGTTGTACTTTTTTTTGTTTTTTTTTTTAGAGACAGAGTCTCACTTTGTCCCCCTTGGTAGAGTGCTGTGGTGTCACAGCTCACAGCAACCTCCAACTCTTGGGCTTAGGTGATTCTCTTGCCTTAGCCTCCCAAGTAGCTAGGACCACAGGCACCCGCCACAACACCCAGCTATTTTTTGTTGCAGTTTGGCTGGGGCCGGGTTTGAACCCACCACCCTCAGTATATGGGGCCAGCGCCCTACTCAGGTGCCACCCCCAGTTATACTTTTTGAAATGATTAGGAAATTGGTTCTTTTGATTAATCAATTGTCAATTTATTGAAAATTTTACCTTCTGTTTCAAACATAAGTAACAATTCTTTTTTTTCTTTTTTAAATTTCATATGAAGGTACAAAGGATTAGGTTATAATGTTTACATTTATTAGGTAAGGTCTCTGTTGTAGTTTTGCCTCTCACCCAGGAGGTATGACATGTATCTTACATTGTGCTCATTAGCTGGAAAACATAGGTAAGAACTTAATATTCTTCTATAATTATAATACTAAAGGGACTTCAAAATCTACTACAGGTATGTGCTTATAATTCAGAACACTGAGAAGAATTACCACTGTAATGTGTTTTAAAGGAAGGAAACACTAACCAATATGGTTCCATTTGGCCAATTCCTGAGTAATCTACTTTCGCTATTTTTGCAGATGGCAAGATTGGGATGCCTGGATCTCATGAAAAGAACAGAAAAATACAGGTATAATGGGATTTTATATTTTAAAAGAAATGCAGGTCTCTTTTGCCCCTCCTTCAACTAAAATAGCATGTTTTCACAAGTCTATGATGTTAGATATTTGGGAGCAGTAGTGGAAGGTGAGAAAAGTTTAGAAGACAATCATATCTCTGCCCCTCAAGTTGCTTGTAAACTAATTGGGGTAATAAAGTATCTATAATACAATTCTGGAGCACTTTTCACAAAATATGAGAGCTCTTGTTGTTTTTTTGTACAGCATTTCCTCTGCTTTGCAAAGATAGGATAGACTAAATAACTTTCTTCTTCATATATCAAGTCCTTTTACATGCCTGTATCTAATAGTGACTAAATCCTTACCTTTGTGTTTTATAACTAGAATTTTATATCAAACAAAATGCCAAAAATTTTTAAAAAGCACATCAGTTATCTTTTAAAAGCACCCAAATTCTCTAAGTAAAAGAAGTTTCAACTGTGGAGCATCTTTGGAAAACATTCTATTGAATTTTATTCTCAGGTTCTGTTCAGCATTCTTATTAATATTGTACATTAGGAAATTTATATCACAATGATCAATTTTTAGAGTAACTTTATAACATTATAACTGTAATGATTATAATTGTAATGATTATAATGTTAACCATCAAGGTTATCTCAAGTGCCTTTGCATAGTGGATAACAATCCAAATAACAGAATCAGTTCCTGGGGTTCTTTGTGGTATCCCAGTAGATTTTGGAGAAACAAAGATAGACAAGAATTGCATTTCAAGTCATAAAATTATTTCTCCTTATTTTTTCTTTCACAGTATGAATGAATGTGTTGTCAAGATTCTCTGTTAAACATGCATTCTCCCTGTGGTTTCAGATTATACTCTGATAGACACCAAATATTAAATAGAGCATAAAATATATGGGATAGAGATAGGGTCTGGGACAGGAAATAGGAATGGGCAAGGGACTTGAGGGATTAATATTTTCTGATGACAGAAAATTATCGTCAGCTTCTCCTGAAAGGTCAGACATTTCCCTTTGCTATTTGGTGTTTGTTTTTAGGCCCTGAGTATTGAGTATGGTTTGTTCCTTAAAGTATAATAAAGCCATCTTTTAAATTTTATTGGTGAGTCCAGTATTCTAGAACCGGCTAACATGGGTAGATTTGCATCTGGACGACCACAGACATAATGAAAGGCAGTGCACTTAGCTGAAACATGCTTTGTATCATACCTAGCTAGTCATGTTCATTTCCAGCTACTCTTCTTGTTAATAGAATTCTTAGAATTCTGCAAGTTCATTATCTTTACACTAGTTTTGGGGTCTCAGGAAAACTTGCCCTTCCCCCCTAGATAGATTAGCTGAAAAGATCAACTCACAGTTATGATAGATTATTAAGAGAAAGATTTATTTCCAAATACCATGCGCATGGGGTGACCACAAGAATGATTTCCCAGAGTCCCAGTGATAGTTAGTCAGTGACTTTTAAAGACGCCTTTTAGAAGGGAGAGGGGAGAGGAAACTCGAAAGTATAGGTGTAGTAAGTGGCTGCTTGGGGGGATGAGTAAGTTGGAGAGGAAACAGAGACAGGTATTATGCTTCAAATAACCTGATCATAGGTCTATTAGCATGTGATAAGGAGTCTAAAAGCCCTTTAATTTTTTTTTTTTTGTAACCCCAATTGCTTTTTTTTTAATTAAATCAAAAAGAGGTAGATCATGTATACATTAATGCATTTAGGGGGTACAATGTGCTGATTCCATATACAATTTGGAATGCTTACATCATACCGGCAGCCCTTTAAGATAAAGGAAAGCCTTCCTTTAAAGTTCCCTGATTATGAATAGCCTTTAATTCAAAATAATCTTTATACCAAGGAATCATATTTTGGGGTGAAATTTTCTTAGTGCCTTCACCAGATTGTATGCTTTATTTGGATTTGATTTTTGATAGATTCCCTTCCTCTTGTTATTCCTCCCACAACCTAGTTAGCTATTATAATGTATTACCTTTCCAATGCCATGACTCTATTATACCTGAAATTATTTTGTTTACTTTTGAAGGTATTTATTTCTTTACTTCTGAATTGTCTGCTTTCCTTTGTGTGATTAAGCTCCATGAAGGAGATTCTTTTCCAAATGTTTATTGGTATATCCCTAGAATTCAGAATATTAAATGTTTAAAACTTACTAAGCTCTTTTAATAAAGAGTAAAACCCACAATAAACAATTATATGAATGAATAAATTAATGCAAGGTGTCTCTTAAAACATACTTTGACAGTCTGTCAAATTGGAGTACAGTGCTTCATTTTTTTTGTCACTGTTTTTTTGTGAGCTCAGGCTGTCCACCCACCTTGGCCTCCCAGAGTGGTGTTAGGATTACAGGTGTGAGCCACTGTGCCTGGCCTCTTATTTGTCACTGTTTTGTTGTTCTTTTGTTTGATTGTTTGTTTGTTTGTTTTGTAGAGACAGATTTTTATTTTTCACCCTTGGTAGAGTACCATGGCATCACACAGCTCACAGCAACTTCCAACTTCTGGGCTTAGGTGATTCTCTTGCCTTAGCCTCCCAAGTAGCTGGGACTATAGGCGCCCACCACAACACCTGGCTATTTTTTGGTTGCAGTTTGGCAAGGGTCAGGTTTGAACCTGCCACCCTTGGTATATGGGGCCAGCGGCCTACCCACTGAGCCAAAGGCACCACCCTATTTGTCACCTTTTTAATGAAATGCCCCCTTTCCTATGTCCAACAAAGCAAATGGTTCAGAAAGTCTGTAATCCAGTTAGGTTTGTGAGATTTAGGTACTTTAAAGAATACAATTTATTTTAGTTACCAGGGATTTTAGCTGTGTGATATATTTGAGGAAAATCTTTAATTCAGCTGATATATATTGTCTGTCATTTTTTTTTCTGCTCGTGAATAAGTACAGATGTTATCCATGTCATAAATTCTCTACCAGAGATGCCAGTGGTAGGAGCTTTAGTGAACTTTCAAAACACAGAGATAACTAAACCAGTTTATATCTGCATTTTCTGCACCTTGCTAAGGAAAACAGATGCTAAACTGAATATATAAATATATATAAAAAAGAATTGTGACAAAATATTTGTAATAGAACAATATCATTTATAAATCAGCAAATCTATCAAAAGGATAAAAACAAAAATAAATTTTATTTTTATAAAGTGTTATGATGAATATTTTAATAAAATGGAATATAATTTGAATCTCATGCTTGCTGTATCTCAACTTGAGATAACAAGGAAATACTGTTTTTGGCATTTATATTCTTTAACTTGCCTCCTTAATAAGATGTTTAAATAAACTTAGGAAATCATCTAAACGAAATCAGAAGTTAAGCTAACAGTCAAGAAATACAGGATAGCTAGTTTTTCATACATAACATTAAGCAACCTACTAGAAAGCCAATAGCATATCTTACATGGTAATCCTCTAACATTAAATTTTATTTATTTATTTTTTAATTTTTTAGTTTTTTATTTATTTAATTTTTTTTATTTTTTTTAATTTATTTTTTAAATTATTATTCTTTGGGGTTCATTGAGGGTACAAATAATTAGGCTACACTGATGACATTTGTTAAAGTCCCTCGTACAATTGTGCCATACATTGTGACCCCCATCCTCTTCCCTGCTCCCCTCTCCCTGCTCCCTCACTCCCCTACCCCACCCTTTGTATTAGCTCATCTACTGCCTATATATTTAATGGCTGAATAGTATCCCATGATATACATATACCACAGCTTGTTAATCCATTGCTGGGTTGGTGGGCATTTAGGCTGTTTCCACATTATGGCAATTGTAAATTGAACGGCAATAAACAGTCTAGTGTAAATTTCTTTATGATACAAGGATTTTTTTTCTTCTGGGTAGAACACTGGGCAAAAGTGTTCCCTTCTCTCCATATCCACGCCAGCATCTGCAGCTTCTAAATTATTATTTTTTGGGTCAGGAAGAAGGGAATTTCCCCCAAAGAATTTCCCTTTTCTATATCTATAATGTGCCTGGCCTTTAAAAATTAATCCTTACATGCAGCCGTCAGCAAATGGGTAGTTTTTCATCAATGTACTTTTTTGAGCTTTATGAAATATTTCCATGTAGTTGCTCAGTTTCAGTATGGGCAGGTTGAAAACAATTGCAATGACTAAAATCAGCATGCGGTAGTCCAGTGACTCAGATCATAGAGAGATGAGCAGTCAGACTTGGAAGGCTTTGGAGTTGACCCCGGTTTTGCTGCTGCCCTACTTCAGAATATATCACTCTCAGCAAGCCAGTATCCTCCATATAACAGATTTTATCTTTAGCTACAAGGTAGTCTTCGCATGATGATGGTTATTTTATAACAACAACAACAAAAAAAATGTACCTTTGATCGCTCACTCATTCTCTAACTATAATATGCTGTTTAGACATCAGAAGGCAATGGCACGCTTGAATGAACTTTCATATTCGAAATTAAGTTTTATAGAAATCAATTGAATACGTTAGCCAATCTATTTTATGTGGATGGTGAAAGTTCCAACTCAAACTACTTTATACCAAAAAGACACGAGAAAAAACACAGTCAAATGTAACAATTTTGTAGACCTGACCTCAGCATTTTCAGAGGCCTTTAGCACTCTTATTAATTTTTTGAGCAATTCATATATATCAACTTCATTGTTTTTCTAATTTATGATAAGTTTTCTTCCATTTTGTGAGCATAATTAAAAGATTTCTAAGTATAGAAGAAAGAATGGGACTGCCATACAACATCTCTCTATCAGGTATTAGGTAAGGGCACCAACTAGCCTAGCTTATGCCTTGCTGTGACAAGACTGACAAAACATTGTTGTTGGTGATCCCATTAGAACCACATGGAATCTGAGAGAAGCAGCAGTTCCTTGAAGGAAGGGAATCTGGCCACACAATGTCAACAAGATTTTTTGTAAAAAATTGTTGTATTAGTAATATGGTGGGTAGAGACTACAATTTCAGCTACTGATGGAAAGAGGTGAGATGCTAAAAGAAGAAAATTTATAATAATTTCTTGGAGATGTATTGGCTCAATGAAGAGTCATGTTTTTTTCCCCTTGATTAGTACAAAGCTCTCTGCAGAGTTCCTCTGCCAAAGGGAAAAATTGATCCAGTGACACTTCATTGATGCAGATGGTTCAACATTTTCATTTCTTCCCTCGTTTGCACATCCCTCTCCAGTTTCAAACTTTGAAGGATTTTCCTTCTGGTCACAGAAAGACCAGATGGCAGTTCTAGAGTGGGAAGAAGTAATCCACAGATGAGTATTACTCATCAGGTACGTGCTGACAGGTGTTGGAGGTGAAAGTGTCGGTGGCCCAGTCCACTAAGCTTGCAGTCTTGCTACAGACAGCCAGAACCATAGGGGCAGAAGTATTATAAAAGTCCTCAAAGCTGTTATGCATCTGTTTATTTCAGAGTGCTTGAGTGCAGGGCAGTTTAATAACAGAGA
Source organism: Perodicticus potto (assembly GCA_963574655.1). Classification (NCBI taxonomy): domain Eukaryota; kingdom Metazoa; phylum Chordata; class Mammalia; order Primates; family Lorisidae; genus Perodicticus; species Perodicticus potto. The sequence goes on along the minus strand of CAUYRH010067259.1, from coordinate 7,235 downwards.
GGAGAAGCTCAGGAGGCAAGGCCCAGAGATGCCTGCTGATCAGCATGGACATCAAGAAGGCAGTGCTTAGAAGACATGCAAAGTTTTTCCTGCAGAAGCTCATTTCCTGTATTAGTAGCCTTTCAGAACTTAACTTTTAAGTGTATTTGAGGAAATTACTACTACAGAAAATACGGATTTCTTCTGTTCTGGATTAGAGCCTATGTACATGGAGAAAAGTATTTCTTTTTGCTTGTTCTTTGGGTTGTTTCTCATCTTCGGGTTATTACCAGTTTGGCTTTGGCCTCAAGTCTCTCAGCACCTTTTTCTGACCAAAGAGATCTACATGAATGGGCATTCAAATCAAGTCCCCCCTTTAGAAATTTATGCATATTTTGGTGACACAATAACTAGAATGTGACATCCTGCCACATTTATCCCTCTACATCTGGTCTTTCTTTTCTTTTCTTTTTTTTTTTTTTTTTGAGACAGAGTCTCATTATGTCACCCTCAATAGAGTGCCATGGCATCACAGATCACAGCAACCTCAAACTCTTGGGCATAAGCGATTTTCTTGCCTCAGCCTCCCAAGTAGCTGGGACCACAGGTGTCCGCCACAATGCCTGGCTACTTTTTGCTGCAGTTGTCATTGTTGTTTAGCTGTCCTGGACCAGGTTCGAACCCTCCAGCCTCACTTATGTGGCTAGTGCCGTAACCACTGTACTATGGGCTCCAAGCCTACATCTGGTCTTTCATTCGATCTTAGTGATTCAGTTCTAGCTTCTCATCCTTTAGTCTCAAGAATAAGTTTGATCCACATCTGGCTCTTAATGTTGATTATAAGATAATAAAAATTTGTTTTTCAGGTTGCTTTTTCATGTCATAGATCAGTATTTCTGGCTTATACTAAAGAATGGAAATAATTTATTCTCAAGTATTGTTGGAAATTTTATGAGAGAAATTAGTGAACCGAGAAAATTTCCAATAGTACTAATTCCTTACTTAATAAGTACCCTGAAAGAACAGACCTTTGGCCTCGTTGTTATACAATGCCTTTCTTTCTGATTTACAATGAATGAATCATTGTGGGTGAGAAAGGACCACATGGCCAATTTAAAAGTGTCCAAATGGAGTTTTTCTTAGCTGGCCAGCGGCTGTCTCTACGGTCTCAGAAAAATCGAGAGGGAAGCCCCAACTTAAATGTTTTCAAGGTATATATAGGGTGGGCTAGGTGAGCTGATTCAAGAAGTGGGCAGCCAGTTTTAACACATCACTTAACTGAAGCTGATATGGTGGTTAGCAGTTAGGCAGCTGCAAAGATTCAAAACAATAAGTTTATCAGAAGGTCACAGCTTCCTGGGTGATCATAACCGAACTTCACCGAAGCAGACTTTGTATCTGTGGTTAGCAGATAAGTAAACAACTTTTTCACAATACGAGCTTAGCAAGTTCTTATCCCATCTCTCCATTCTTCCCTCCATCTCTTGCCCCCGGTCTAAGGGGGTAGTGTTACCTTTTTAGGGCCATGATACGAACCCTTCATTCCTCGTTCTTCCCTCATCTGAGGGGGTGGTGCAGGGCCACAGTGGCCATTTCATTCCCCAGTTCTCATTTTGGGAAACAAATCATTGTTTTATCCTCATCCTCACAGTTATGTTGGTAATGTGTTCTCAGGACCATGAGTTTAATCACCTGTACCCTTTTTGGATGTAAGAAGTGAGAGTATTAATAATGTATAGTCCTACTAACAGTTCTAAAAGGAGCAGGAGGAGTGGCTCTGCAAGGGCTGATAGGAAGAGTGGTCAGTCAAGAGGACTAAATGAATTAGTTTTCAAATTAAGTTTCTGACTGGCTTTTAGCCTATTCCCAATCTCTGAGCCTCTTCCTTAACATGGTTAGGCTGTTTTTAATAGTTTCAGAGTTGTTAGTATAGAAGTAGCACATTTCTTGTAGAGTTTTACCTTATTCCCTTTGTTTTAATAAAATAGATTAAGTTTCTTACAGTTCTGAAGGACTATTTCTGCTAAAGAGTTTAGAGAAGTCTCTAATCGGGAAACAGAATCTTCTAGGTTCTTTAGATCCCAGTTAATTTGTTTGCTTAGCAGTTTGAATTTTTCCTCACTATTGTACCCTTTGCAGCCTGTAAAGATAGACTCGGACCCCACTCAGGTAAAAATCAACTGGTGATTTATTACACCTGCAGAGAGGACCGCTGCTGTCAAAGGCAGGCGGTCCCGTAGGAGAGGGCAGGTTGATTTTTTTATACGTTTTTAGTGCCACATGGCAAGCAAGCTAATACAGAAGTGGAATATTGCGGTTAGCTCAGGGCTGGGTTACAGCTTGAGAAACACAGCTTGACTAAGTTTCTACTATTGTTTGTTCACTGGGAACTATAGCTTGAGAAACACAGCTTGAGTAAGTTTTCACTATTATTTGTTCACCGGGAACTTGGGGACTCTTTGTGCCTTGTCATTCTGAAACTGTTTCTCGGAATCTACAGGGGGGAGGGAGGTATTGGGGGACTGACTTTTGGGAGCTAACAGGCTTTTACACTCACATTTAAGGTAGTCACATCCTTAGTAAGAAGTTCTCTGGGTGTTACAGGCATCTGCTGGGAAGCAGTTTCAATTAGGTGGGAATAAGTTACATAAATCAAAAGTAAAGGTGGGCTGATTGGCTGAATGGACCCTGCTTATTAGGCCCCTATCCATTGTTCAGGTTAATTCCAGGTGTAGTTAATAGGCTTATGGGGGTCACTAGTGATGTTCCCTTCCCAGGTGGACAATAGGATTAAGAGACACAGTCTCAGGAGATTGTTATCTTTAAGGGATTGTTCATCCACTGCACCTTCCATTTTCTCCACAGGGGAGGTCTTGCAGCTTTAACCTGGGAGTGATGAATCTTAAGAGTTCCTCCTGGCCACCTTCACTGCAGTCAGAGTGATGAGGATCACAGGCAAGGGTTCTATTCAACAGGCTTCCAGGGTCCCCAGCTGCTATTTCTTAATCCATACCAGGTCCCCAGGTGGGATACTGATCTGTTCAGCCGTTGGAGGTTCCTTTGCAGAGTTCTGGTGCACCACTTGTACTACTTTATGAGCCTGTCGGGAGGAAATCTGCAAAACCTGTAAGGACTTGAGGAGAGAGTGAATATTTAGTTATCCAGTCTTTTATTATTCAACAAGGAACCAGGGGAGTGGGTGAGATCTTCCATTTAGGGGATACTGCGGGCACTAAGAAGGGCGAAAGACAGGAATTTTACCAAGTTTTTGCCAGTTTTTAGTTTTAATTTAATAGATCAGTTTAGTAAAACAGCTATGTTTCATTTTATGATCTGACAGTGCAGATAATGCTGGGATTTCATATAGGTGGGTCACAGTCTCTTTTCTTTGAACTATTTTTCTTTTTCCAATTTCTCTCTTTACTAAAGATAAATTATAGAATTAACTTAGTTAAAATAAACTATACTTTCAGTATACTGGGTCTGATTATTTGCATAAAGTGCAGTAAGAATAATTATTGGTTATCTAGTTTCTCCTTTTCATTAAAATTGGCTTTGCTGGCACTTTTCATAAGGAATCTTAGGTTAGACTTGAAAGCCTTCCATCAGCCCAGGTTTCATCTCTGCCATTAGATACCTATATGTATTGGGTAAATTCTTCTTCTTTTGAGGTCCTTGAGTATATTTTGATTCCCAGACCTGTCAGAAAGTGACTTTCGCTACTTACCATAGGTCAGGAACCATTATTGATGGGTATCTGGCCAGTTTTTTCAAAGGGCTTTAATTACTTAACGCAGTCTGGACATCTCTGGAAATGCTATTCCAGTCAAAATCTTGGTAAAATAACTAGTGTCTTCATTATGTTCTGTAGAATAAAATAGATATTTATTGAACTCATGGAAATAACTGTATTGTCAGAAATTAAGAATATTTACAAATGGCTTTTAAATTCTGGAGAAATCAAGCAGAGAGAAAAACTAACTGTTTCAAATTCTGCCCATAAGTACATACATTGCTTGGAAAACTGTGAATAGCTTAAAAGATAGAAAATGGTTTTCTTGACTTCTGGAAAACAGAACACAGAAAGAATCAGTGATACTTAAAACTAGAAGCTATAACAAACCAGTCATTCTACATAACTGATTTCTGTTGTTTGAAGTTAACAATATTCACGGGCATGGTAAATTTCTAATTAAAGTTTTAGAAGTTTGCTTTTAGTCTGAAGGTTTCTAGGACAGACTAATGTTTTATAATATTGGGGCATATGTATATAGTTATAATTCATATAAAATTAATTACCATTTTATATTTGGCTATGTTTCCTATCTAATTTTTTTTTGCAGTTTTTGGCCAGGGCTGGGTTTGACCCACCACCTCCGGCATATGGGGCCAGCGCCCTAAATCAAATAAGTCTAATTTGTTTCCTCAGACTCTCAGTGATCTTAATATTTCAAAAAGACTAAATTTAGAGTTGTTTAGTTGGCCTGGGTGGGATTTGAACCCGCCAGCCCTGGTACACATGACTGGCCTTGTAATTACTGATATGGATGCTGGGTCTTAAATTTAGAGTTTTAATTTTGGAAGATTTGTCATATATTAAAGGCTTAAAACATTTGTTCAAATAAGATTACAGGTCAAAATATTTTAAAGGTAGGACATAGTTAACTGAATTACATGTAAATTCCTTTACAAATTTCCTTTTATGAGTTTCATTTAACTTGCACAAACTATAAATATTCTAAATTTTTTTTAAATCTTTGTCTTGCCTTTCATTTTTTAAATAACTATTTTGTTTAAGGATAAAATTTATCATATAAGATTCACTTTTACATAATGTTACTTTTCATTCTGTATAATTTCTCTTATTTTTAAAAAACTTTTTGTAACACAGGATCACAGTTCACTATGAAGTTAGCCATTCACTTCGCTAAACTGACAATTAGATGGTTTAAAAGGCTAGAATTTTATTCTTTGACAAAGACTCAATTTCCCCAACAATTTAAACAACCAAATTATTACATTTTACAAATGAGAGACATTTTATGGAATGATAATATTGATACAGGATTTTCCCATTTAGGGCTAGACAGGGAATTTGTCCCGGCCAGCGGGGGGTTCAACAAGGGCTCAAGGGGAAGTTAACCTGGATGAAAGACAAACCAGACACAAAGAAGGAGACCAAGTCGAGAATCTGATCAAGGTCTCAAATTTTTTACAATGCAACTTATATAGGGGTAAAAAGAAGGAAGCAGCCCTAGCTGACGCGATCAGGGCCGTTGGGTTGCTAGGATCCCTAACTGCAGAATGCTCTCTGGTAAAGGTCATGGGTGGGGAATTCCTAAGAAGCGGAGCGTTAAGCCTTATGTTGTCATGGCAGTTGTCAACCCTTGACTCAATGGGCTAACCGCAGGCTGGGTCAGTTTGACTTTTGGGAAATGGGGCAGGCTTGAAGAAGTAGAAGTTTAAGATTAGGTGTAGACAAAATGGCGAGACCATTGTCTCTATGGCTCCCAACATCTCCTCCCTTCTTTTATATAAAAAAATGGGGAGGCCCGATATTAGCGGTGGGCATGAGACTCTCCCTTGATGGGAGGTAATATTAGCCCTTGATATCTTTTGTGGAGGGGAGGAAGGGCATTTTTATTTCAATACCAACTTCCATGCAAGCCAGGTTTATCTCTCAGGGAATTCAGAAGCAGTTTATAGACCTTCCCTTGCGGTGCTTTAGCCTTGTACCCATGTTGGTGCCCATATCGTACTCACTTTATTGTGAGCCGATATGCATAGATCTGAATCCTATGCAGCTCCTAAAGGAGGGGAGTCATTATTCATGGGAGGGTATTGTACAAATTGTTGACAATCAAGAGGATATTTTTTAAGTCTATTAGAGAATTTTTTCTTATTAAAGCAAGTTAAATTGCTAGGAAATAATCCTATTTGTATGTGGGGAGAATAGGAAAATATTACATTTCCTTGGCAAGGAGTTATTAGTTCAGAAATATTAGGATTTAACAGGGCTGAAGCATCAAATACAACCTCATAAGAGGGTTGCATGCATAACCAACACTCTTGAGCATAATCGGGCTGAGTGGCATTAAGTAATTGATAGGAAGAATTAAGCACTTTAAAAAAGAAGTGCAGAAGTCCAGGTTCGGGTGGGATTAATTTGGGTCACTAACGAGGAGAACACTTGAGAAGCATTTACTACTTGTTGAATAATGACCTCAGTGGGGGAAGCTGTAGGTGCAGGAACCCAAATCTTTTTTACCATAATAATTCCGTAGGGATCTCTACTTATGCCATCAACTCGAATACTTGCTGTGGCACCAGAGATCCAAATGCTGTTGTTTGGATCGGAGAGGTGATATTTAACGGGGTTACAGTTCCCAGGACTACAATCTTTACCTGAGGGTCGTAATAATTCTAAACTTGTTGTTAAAGATGCTGAATGGGCATGGGGGCAAGACCAATAAGGGCAGTAACCTTCTTGGGCATTGTCACAATCTCCCTTCTGTTTATGCTTCCAGCAAATATATTTGTGGGAAGTAGCATAAGACTTTCCCCAGGTGCCACAGGAGCCCCATCCAGTAGAGGGCTTGCAGGCGTCAAAATATAAATCAACTTGTGTTTGCCCTGGGGTGAGAATGGTTCTGTTAAGGACTGGAGGTGGATCTAATCTGGTGGCAGTAATTTGGAATTCCCAATGGCCGGCAATGTTTTCACCTTGGATGGTTGACATCAGGGTAATCAGCAGGACGAGGATTTTTATCAGGTTCATCTATGAAAAGGGAGAAAAGGAAAAGATGTCTCAGGGGGTGTCATCACCCTGGACAGTTGGATTTAATTTTTTGGATTTTTCTAATGAATCTATTGGTTTGATTAGACGTTCTGGCAGCCAGCGAGCAGCCCCTTCTTTGGTGTTGAAGACACAAGCAGATCCCCGGCCCCATATGAGTATGGGGTCGGGACCATTCCATTGGGAGGTGAGGGGGTCTTTCCACATGGCAGTGGAGTAATTTTTATTAGTTTGCGGGTGCCAAAGGCGATCAGCTGCAGATTTGCCATGAGCATCTAAAGTTAGAAAGTTGAGAACAAATAAGGCATGATGAAGAATGTTTTTTGGTGAGTCTTTCATGGAATATAAATCCCCCATTTTTAATTTTTGAATGGTATGTTTAATGGTTTGATGGGCTCGTTCAACAATCCCTTGGCCTTGGGGATTGTATGGTATGCCTGTAATATGTTTAATTTGTAAT
>CAUYRH010067256.1:0-14485 GCA_963574655.1 Perodicticus potto | reverse complement strand
GTCATAGCTCATAGCAACCTCAAACTGTTGGGCTCATGTGATCCTCCTCCCTCAGCTTCCCAAGTAGGTGGGCCTACAGGCACCCACCATAAGTCCTGGCTAGTTTTTCTATTTTTACTAGAGACAGGGTCTCACTCTTGCTCAGGCTGGTATCTAACTCCTGAGCTCTAGCAATCCTACCATCTCAGGCTTCCAGAGTGCTAAGATTACATGCCAGCCACAGCACCCAGCTCTTTGGTTTTCTTTATTATTAATTTTGATTTCTCCTTTTCTGTGTGTCCCTTTGATATTAATTAATATTAAGGCAAATTCAAGTTAAGCCATTAATCAAAATGAGAAGTCTTTAGCCATGCAATGTGTTTGAGACATCATGGCAGGCAGACTCAAAGCCACAATGGTGATGAAGATGAGTTTCTTGCTCTCAGAGTGCTGTCATCTAAGAGGAATAGCAAGGGAAAGGGCAAATGATAAAATATCTTACTCTTGCTTCAGCACTCACCTGACATTCTTGGAGCATTTGCTGTGGATAGGAAAATGGAGTACAAATGTGGTACCATACCCTCCTTTCAGGTAAAAAACACAGTTGAGTGTATGTCTGTAAGTGCCACAATCTAAGCACAAAGCACCATCACATTCTAAGCACCAAGATCAGAGCCTGTTTGGCAGATAGAAAGTATCTTAAATAATTATTGAATTAATAAATATTTACATACAAATTCATTTTTAAGGATACATTCACATTCATGGTTTTATGTCATCCTCACAATTACCCTGTGTAAGAGTACAACAGAAACTAATGAAATCTACAGAAACTATAGAGAAAATCAATGGAAATAAAAATATCAACACAATTATTAAGCCTTTAGTTAACTGAAGAGGAAAAAAGAGATGACTTAAATTACTAAAATCTAGGATGAAAATGTAGAGATTACCACCAACCTTACAGAAATAAGATTTATAAAGTAATATCCATCCTATTTGAAGAATTCTCAAAATTCAACAACAAAAAAAGACAAGCATGCTAATTTAACAATGGGCAAAGAATTGATCAGGCATGTCCACAAAGAAGATGTACAAATGGCCAACAAGCACATGATATGATGCTTGAAACTATTAGTCCTTAGAAAAATGTAAGTGGAAGCCACAGTGAGATACCACTTAACATCTGATAGGATGGTGATTGTTCAACAACTTTTGTAAAACAGAAAATAACAAACATACATTAGCAAGGGTATGAAAAAATATGAATTCTCATACATTGCTAATGGGGATGTAAAATTGTTTAGCCGCTGTGAAGAACGGTGTAAGTTTTGTCATCCACAGAAACCTGGAGCTGATGCCCTGTATATGTGCTCGTTGGAGTTGAGAATGGCAACACAGTCAAGTATGTGCACTCACACTCTTCCTCATTATAAATCCCAAGAAAATTAAATTGCCACTCTGTAAAGACAGCTTCAGTCAGGGGCAGAGCAAGATGTTGGACCAGAAGGATCATTCAGCTGAGCTCTCTTAGAATGACTGCGGGAAAAGGGACAACCCAGCGATACTGGGAGCAGGGACCTTATCCAGAGTTGTAACTCAGGGAACACTGTGGGAAGGTAGTGAGCTGGATACAGTGTATGATTTGGAGTGGTAGAAATCTGATAAATTAGGCAAGTGATTACAAAATTGGGTATCATCAGCTGGCCCCTCATAGAGGTTGAGGATGGGAGGAAGCCTTTCTGGAGTTTTCAGTAGTTGAGGGAAGCTGTGCATTGAGTGGAAAGGTTGGATGAGTGGGCAGACTCGTACAGTGTACAGCAACTCAATTTGAATGCCAGTTGGAGTGGATTTGCCATAGGTTTGGTGGCTGATGATGCAGCCATAATGAGAAGGTCACGGTGGCCAGGGGGCTGCCATTGTGGGATGGTTATGAGAAGGTCTTAGCAGGGGCCTAAAGCATGGCTGTCTTAATTTCTCCTGTCAGGATCAGAACTCTAGTCTTGGGACAGGCTGAGGGACTCCTGCACTCCATGGGAACTGGAGTCAAGGGGCACTGTGAGACCTGCCTTTGAAGGATTGTTGTGAGCTTTAAGATCCCTATCTGGCAGGGTCTGGATGCTAAGGGAACATTCAGGAGATCAATGAAGGCAACTAAGTTTGGAAAAAGGACTATAGAGGTTGATGGCTATGCTCTCTGTTTCCTAAAAATACCACATACCACCTAGTGTCCCGGCAACATGTTGCAACATTTGTGGAGGGCAAGGACTTCTGTTTCTTTGGCCACAAGAAAGAAAGGCTTTGCTTAGGGTGAGGCCACTTCAAGACCTAAGTTCTGAGACAAGGTAATTTAAAGCAAAGGGGCCAGGAAGAAGGAAAAAGGAGAACAAGAAGGTGAACAAGAAAAAAGAACACATGAGGAGGAACCAACAGAAAAATTCGGACAACATGAAAAGCTGAAACACAGGAACTCCCCCAAGGGACCGTGAGTCTACTGCAGAAGACTCCACCTATAAAGAATTAATGGACTTGACAGAAAGGGAATTTAAAATATGTATGATAAAGACAATAAAAGGAATGAAAACATGGAAAGACAGAACCAAAAGTCAGATAGGAGATATGTAGAATATAGAAAGGATATGGCAGAGATTAAGGAAATGAAGGAAACCATCAGGGAATGTAAAAATGAAGTGGAAAGTATCAAAAACAGGTTAGACCATGGAGAAAAAAGAACCTCAGAGCTAGAGGATAAATTTTTCAAGTTAACCCCATAGTTAAAGTGGCAGAAAAGAAGAGAGTAAAATCAGAACAGGTGCTTAGAGAACTATGAGACTCCATGAATCATTCAAACATATAAATAAAAGGGATTACTGAAGGGGAAGAAGATTTTCCCAAAGGGATGGAAGCCCTACTGGAGACTATGGTAAATGAAAACTTCCAAAGTTTTACTAAAGACACCAACACATTCTTTCAGATGGATATTGAACCCTGGGTCATCTCAATTCAAACAGAGAAGCTCCAAGACACATTGTAATAAACCTGTCCAAAGTCAAGATGAAAGAAAAAATTTTGTAAGCAGCCAGAAGTAAGCACCAACTGACCTACAGAGGCAGAGCCATTAGGATGACAGCAGACTTTTCAACTTCCAAGCCAGAAGAGCATGCTCATCTGCCTTCAACATTCTTAAACAAAACCATTTTCAGCCCAGAATTCTGTGTCCTGCTAAACTAAGCTTCAAAATTGATGGAGAAATAAAAACTTTTGCAGATATACGAGGACTGAGGAAATTCACCGCAACAAGACCAGCTCTGTAAGAAACACTTAAACCTATTCTTAGCACTGACCACCACAATGGGTCACCATAAAAGTAAACACCCAGAAACTAAGGTTCAAAACGCAGCTTCCACAATGGCACAAAGGACAAAACTGCACAAAGGACATTCACAAGATAAGATAAACAGAAGGAACTCCACCACACTTATCATTCTCTCAATAAATGCCAATGGACTGAATTTACCACTGAAGAGGCACAGGCTGGATGACTGGATAAAAAAGCAATAGCCATCCATATACTGTCTCTAGGAGACATACTTAACTTTGAAGAACAAATCAGGACTCAGGGTTAAAGGATACAAAGTAGCATTTCAAGCAAATGGAAATCAGAGGAAAGGGGGGGGTTGCAATCTTATTTTCAGATACAAGTGGATTTAAAGCATCTAAAATTAAGAAAGACAAAGTTGGATACTTTATACTGGTCAAAGGAACAATGCAACAAGAAGACATTTCAATTTTAAATATTTATGCACCCAACTTAAATGCTCCCAGATTTATGAAACTGAACTTGATGGGTCTGAGCAATATGATATCCCATAAAACCATAATAGTCAGGGACTTTAACAACCCTCTGACATAACTGGACAGATCCTCTAAATAGAAACTAAACAAAGATGCAAAGGGCTTAAATGTGACCCTAGAACAAATAGGACTAATAGACATATACAGAACATACCATCCCAAAGCTAAAGAATATACATTTTTCTCATCAGCCCATGCACCATTCTTCAAAATAGAGCACTTCCTAGGATACAAATCAAACAAAATTAAAAGAATATAATTTATACCTTGTCTCTTCTCAGACCATAAGGCAATACTACTAGATCTGAATTCCAACAAAAATGTTTATCCCACACGCAAAGGCACAAAGGCACAACCTGATGCTGGATTATAGTTAGATTCAGGAAGATATAAAAGAGCAAATTGTTAAATTCTTCAAACATAACAACAATGAAGACACAAGCTACCAAACCCTGTGGGATTCAGAAAAAGAAGTCTTAAGAGGGAAATTTATCACACTGGATGCCTACATTTGAAAAACAGAAAGAGAGTGCATCACCAAACTCATGAACCATCTTATGGAATTAAAAAAAGAAGAACAATCTAATCCTAAACACAGCAGAAGAAAAGAAATAATCAAAATTAAATCAGAGATTAATGAAGTTGAAAACAAGAACCATTCAGAAAATTAAAAAAAAACAAAAGTTGGTTTTCAAAAAAAATTAATAAAATTGACAAACCTTTGGCTAGATTAACTAAAAAAGAAAATTAAAATCTCTTATAACCTCAATCAGAAACAATAATGGGGAAATAACAACAGATGCCACAGAAATACAAGAGATTATCTCTGAGCACTACAAGAAATTATATGCCCAGAAATTTGACAATGTGGAGGTAATGGATCCATACCTGGAAATACACTCTCTCCCTAGACTTAACCAAGAAGAAATAGATTTCTTGAACAGACTGATTTCAAGAACTGAGATCGAAGAAACAATTAAAAAATTTCACAAGAAAAAATGCACTGGTCCAGATGGCTTCACATCAAAATTCTATCAAACCGTCAAAGAAGATCTTATTCCCATATTCAGAAATTATTCCAAAAAATTGAGAAAGTAGGAATCTTTCCCAACACATTCTATGAAGCAAACATCACCCTAATACCCAAACCAGGAAGAGACCCAACTAAAAAGGAGAATTTCAGACCAATTTCACTAATGAATATAGTTGCAAAAATTCTCAACAAAATCCTAGTTAATAGCTTAAAGCTATACCTTAAAAAAATCATTCATCATGATCAAGTAGATTTCATCCCAGGGATGCATGGCTAGTTTAACATTCACAAGTCCATAAATGTAACTCACCATATCAACAGAAACAAAAATGAAGACTATGTGATCCTCGCAATAGATGCAGAAAAAGCATTTGATAAAATGCTGCATCCTTTTCTAATTAGAACACTTCAGAATAAAGGCATAGGTAACATATTTCTTAATCTGATCAAAGCCATCTGTGATAAACCCACAGCTAATATTATGCTGAATGGAGTAAAAGCGAATGCTTTTCTACATAGAACTGGAACTAGGCAAGGTTGTCCTCTATTGCCACTATTATTCAACATAGTGCTGGAAGTTCTAGCCAATGCAATCAGACAAGAGGAGAAAATAAAGGGTATCCTAATGGGGGCAGAGGAGGTCAAACTCTTGCTCTTTGCTGACAATATGATTTTATACATGGAGAACCACAAAGACTCAACCCCAAGACTCCTGGAAATAATCAAAAAATACAGCAATGTCTCAGGATATAAAATCAATGTCCACAAATCGGTAGACTTTGTAATATGCCAATAACAGCCAAGTTGACAAGCTAATCAAGGACACAGTTCCCTACACAGTAGCTTCAAAAAAATGAAATACTTAGGAATATACCTAACAAAAGAAGTGAAGGACCTTTAGAGAAGAATAGAACCTTCTCTAAAGAAGACAGATGAAGGCTAACAAGCATGAAAACCCTGAGGAAAAAAATAGCATAAGATATTAACAAAGGGAAGAACATACCATGCTCAAAGCTGGGAAGAATCAACATTGTGAAAATGTCTATAGTACCCAAAGTAATCTACAGATTCAGTGCAATCCCCATTAAAATACCATCATCATACTTTCGAGATTTGGAAAAAAGGAATCTTCATTTTATATGGAACCAGGAGAAACCCAGCATAGTCAAGGCAATGCTTAGTAATAAAAACAAAGACGGGATATCACCCTACCAGACTTTTGTCTCTACTATAAGACCATAGTGATCAAAACAGCTTGGTATTGGCAGAAAACTAGAGACATTGATATTTGTAACCAGATAGAAAACCATAAAATGAAACTAACATCTTATAGCCATCTGACTTTGATAAACCCAACAAGAATATACACTGGGGAAAAGAATCTCTTTTCAATAAATGGTGTTAGGAGAACTGGATAACCACATATAAAAGACTAAAACTGGACCCACACCTCTTGCAACTTACAAAAATTGACTGATGATGGATAAAACATTTAAATATAAGGCATGAAACAATAAAAACCCTCAAAGAAAGTGTGGGGGAAACACTTGAAGATATAGGCCTGGGAAAAGAGTTTATGAAGAAGACTTCTGTGTCAATTGCAACAGCAACAAAAATAAACAAAGAGGACTTAATTAAACTGAAAAGCTTTTGTACAACAAAGGAAACAACAACCAAAGCAAATAGACAACCTTCAGAATGGGAAAAGATATTTGCATATTGAGAATTGAACAAAAACTTGATAACTAGGATCTACGGAGAACTTAATCAACAAAAAAAGAGCCAACAATCCCATGTATCACTGGGCAAGAGAGAAGAATAGAACCTTCTCTAAAGAAGACAGATGAAGGCTAACAAGCATCAAGAAATGCTCATCGTCCCTAATCATCAGAGAAATGTAAATAAAAACTACCCCGAGATAAAGTATCACCTAACCCCAGTGAGAATGGCACACATCACAAAGTCTCAAAACTGCAGATGCTGGTATGGATGTGGAGAGAAGGGAACACTTTTACACTGCTGGTGGGACTGAAAACTAATACAACCTTTTTGGAAGGAACTACGGAGAACCCTCAAAGAACTCAAATTAGGCCTCCCATTTGATCCTGCAATCCCATTACTAGGCATCTACCCAGAAGAAAAAACATCCTTTTATTATAAGGACATTTACACTAGACTGTTGATCACAGCTCAATTTACAATTGCCAAAATGTGGAAACAGCCTAAATGCCCACCAACCCAGGAATGGATTAACAAGCGGTGGTATATGTATACCATGGAATCCTATTCAGCCAATAAAGAAGATGGAGACTTTACATGTTTTATATTAATCTGGATGGAGGTGGGACATATTCTTCTTAGTAAAGCATCACAAGAATGGAGAAGCAAGAATGCAAAGTACTCAATTCTAATATGAAGGCAGTAGATGAGCTAATACAAGGTGGGAGGGTAGGAGAATGAGGGAGTGGAGAGAGGAGGTGGATGGCACACCTCTTGGGTGCAGGGCACAATTATAAGAGAGACTTTATCTAACAAAAGGAATCAGTGTATCCTAATTCTTTGTACCCTCAATGAATCCCAAACAATAAAAAATAAAACAGAATTTTAAAAAGACAGTTGCATTCCCATGTTCATTGCAGCTTTTATCACAACAGCCAAGATATGGAAACAACCTAAGTGTTCTCCAGATGAATAAACACACACACACACTTTCTCTCACACACACATGCACAACCTGGACTGTTATTCAGCTTCAAGAACAGATTTGGCCATTTGCAACAATGTGGATGAACCTGGAGATCTCCAGGAGTATTTCACAGATACAGGCACAGATAAAAAAATATTTCATTGTTATCTTATATCTCATTTCTGTGTATAATTTTTTAAAAAAAAAAAGAGGTCATATGTATAATGAGAGAACAAAACAATGGTTACCAGAGTGGGAGGAGGAGAAAGGGGAGACGTCGGTGAAAGGATACAGAGTAGCAGGTACATGGACCAACAGGTCTAGAGACCTAATGTCCAACGCGATGACCACAGTTAATAAAATTGCACTGCATTTGGGATTTCTGCCAAGCGAGGAGATTGTGGCTGCTCTTGACATACAGTGGATAACTGGGGGTTGGACATGTTAATTTGCTTTACCATTACCATTTTGCTCTCTTTATAGATCTTATGATATCATCTTATATACTTTAAATATATACAGTAAAATTCTAAAATTTAAATAAAGAAAACCTGAAAAGATTGATAGAAAGGAAAGAGATTGAATTAGTAATCCAAAACTACCCGCAAATGAAAACTCAGGTCCAGTCGCCTCACTGGGGAACTCTGTCGAACACGTAAGAAAGAATTAGCATTAACCTTCTTCTCACTCCTCCAGAATTATAAGTGGAATGAACCCCCGCTTATCTGTGAAGCCAGGATTGATCTGATATCATAAGAAATAAACTACAAACCAATTTCTCTTATGAATTAAGATATAAAAATCCTCTACAAAATAACTAGCAAACTGATTGATCCAAACGAAATGTAAAAGAAGATGCCGGCTCGGCGCCTGTACACAGTGGTTAGGGCGACAGCCACATACACCAAGGGTGCCGGGTTTGAACCCGGCCAGGGCCAGCTGAACAACTGCAACCAAAAAATAGCCAGGCGTTATGGCGGGCACCGTACCTACTTGGGAGGCGGAGGCAAGAGAATTGCTTAAGCCTAATAGTTTGAGGTTGTTGTGAGCTGCGGCGCCATGGCACTCTACTGAGGGCAACATAGTGAGACTGTCAAAATAACAAGATGTCTGTCCGGGATTCTTCCAGGAGTATAAGGTTGATTTGATATCTGAAAATCAACTAATGTGTGTAATGCACTATACTGATTGACTAAAAGGGAAAGGATGGCATGATCAGCTTAATACATGCAGGAAAAGTCCTTGATAAAATCCAACACCTCTTCATGATAAAAATACTCAACAGACAGAGGAGAAATCCTCTACCTTACAAGTGATGTCTGTGAAAACACACAGTTAACCTCAGGCACAATGAAGGAGAGCTGAAAGCTTTGCCTCAGTGACAAGGAGTTGGTTCTCAACAGCCCCACGCAGCATTGAGGAGGCTCTAACCAGGCAAGAAAACAGAAATAAAAAGCATTCATTTTGAAAAGGAAGAAGTAAACCTAGATCCACTTGTAAACAATGTGAAGTTGTATAGAAAATCCTGAGGAATCTACTAACAAATTATTATAAATAATAACTGAGTTCAGCAAGGTTGTAGGATATAAAAATCAGCAATATTTATGTACACCTTTTTGAATAGCTTTATTGAGATGTCATTAACAAATAATATAACTTACCTTTCAAAAGTGTATAAGTCATTGGTTTTTAGCGCCTTTGCAGAAGTGGGCAATTATCACCCAGTCTAATTTTAGAACATTCTATACTCAGCAACCACTCCAAACCCATGCCAGACACAGCCCTAGCAAATCCCTAGTTTTCTTTCTTTGTCCATGGCCTTACTGTGCTGGACATTCTGTATAAATAAAATTCCGTCAGGGGTCGTCTTTGTGACTGGCTTCTTTGAGTATGTTCCCAAGATTGGCCCATGTGCTTTATAAGTCAGTGTTTTGCATGTACTTTGTTCACACTTTAATGGGAACATAATATTCCCTTGCATGGATGCACCCCTGTTTTATTTATTTGTGATTGACTGGTGGACATTTGAGTTGGTTCTGCCTTGTGGCTGTGATGAATAATGCTGCCGTGAGCATGTGTGTGCGCTGTGTGTGTTCTGCTAACCTTCACTGAATAGTTGCCATGTGGCACATTTATGGAGATGAATCGGGTCCAGCCTGGGCTCTAAGGAGCTCTTAATTTAATAGCAGAAGACCGAGCAGTAACCCCGTGAGAGCAGGCACATGTCTGTCTTATTAATTTTTGTAAATGTCTCACCCGACATGATGATCCTGAATGGTTGGCTGCTGCGGCTGAACGCAGAGCACAGGGAAGAGCAGGATGAGATGTGTGTGACAGCTGGAGGGACTTCAGGGGCCATCAGAGGAGCCTGCAGCAGGCGAGGGTGAGGGAGGGCCTCCAGGTCCCACAACCCCAGCTTGCTGGTGTCTCCTCAGGGCTGCAGGTGATGGTGGGCGATCTCAGTCCATAGAAGTCACCAGGCAGCTGCCCACCAGCTCTCCAGGCCACACCTACAGAATAGCAGGTCTCCACAAGGAGCCCATTCTGCCTGAACATGCAAAAGCTGACCAAGCACAGACAACTTGGGAAGGGACGTTTACACACTCAGGCTATGTCATGGGACTGTGTCCCAAGGACAGGTATGGATGACGGTGTTTGCAACATCAGTGACACAGAAGGAGTCCATATGCATGGGTCAGGGTTTGACTAGATGGGCAACAGTATCTTCATCAGTAATGGGCCTGCTGAAAGTCCCAAATGAACATCTAGATTTGTAAAAGATAAAATTTCAAAAGTTAGGCCGGTGCGATGGCTCACACTTGTAATCCCAGCACTCTGGGAGGCCGAGGCATGTGGATCACCTGAGCTCATGAGTTTGAGACCAGCCTGAGCCAGAGAGAGACCCCATCTCTAAAAAACAGCTGAGCATTGTGGCAGCTGCCTGCAGTCTCAGCTATTCGGAAGGCTGAGGCAAGAGAATCACTTGAGCCCAAGAGTTTGTGGTTACTGGGAGCTATGACGCTAGGGCACTCTACCAAGGGCAACAAAGTGATACTCAATCTGAAAAAAAAAAATTGTCAAAAGTTCTTCATCCTTGACAGCCTATTACCGTTAGGAGAAAATTTCGGTTAAAAAGCCTCTCCTTGTGCTCCTGTAAGGGAAAGTCCTCTGTGGCAGTGCAAGGGCTTGCTACAGCAGTGGTCACAGGTCATCACAAACCCAGGGATTCAACAGCACAAATGTGCCGTCACACACATCTGTCAGCCATAGGTCTGAAATGATGGGGCCGGCAGGGCTGTTCCTTCTGAGGCTGGGAGAGGAGCATCTGCCCAGCTCAGCCCTGACTTCTGGCAGTTCCTAGGCTGTGGTGGCATCACTGTCACCCTCATAGCATGCTCCCGCTCTGCAAGTGTCTCCAAATACTGCCTTGTAATAAGGACGCAGCCACATTGATTGATCAGAGGCCATCCCTCTAAGAAGGTATGACCTCATCTTAACTAGTTCCACTTGCCGAGAGCTTGGTTTTCACACAGGGCATAGGATTTCAACATAGGACCTGTTGAAGTCAACTCAACCTGTAACAGGTAGGTGGTTTCAGTTCTAAAATAATCAAGTGTAAGGGAACAGATTGAAGACAAGGCTAGTAGCATATTCACTGGGTTTGACTTTGGGCCATTCATGAACTTGGTTTCATCACCTATATTTTCAGCATGATCTGAGGTGGTTGGGAGCGAGTCGCACCACGTCACTTGACTGGGGCTTGTGTGTGCTGTCTAGTCTCCTGTGCCGTTGCCAGCGTCTGATGCACTTCTTAACACTGAGTTGTCATAGCACTGTGCTCGAAATGGTGGCGCATCTCGAGGTATTTCTCACTTCTCCTGTGAAGTTACTGCAGTTACTCCACAATGCCTGGGTGGGTGCGGGGGTGAGGGGGAACGTTCCTGCAGTAGGGCTTGGTCATCTGGAATGTCACTGTTATCACTAATGGGCATGATGTGAACTAACTGTAATTTACATTTTTCAGAACAAAACTGTGATGTAGATTTAAACCAGTAAAACACACATAAGTGGTAAGAAAGTAATCAATTCTGAAAACACTGGGATTGGTCTTGTTTAACTGTAAAGTTCAGAGGCACTTACACTCTTAGATTTGATGAGTTAGTTTTCACAACTTACACATGTATTAGAGGAAAATGCAGTTGTCACATGGTTAAAATGACTTTTCTAATAAATCTTTTTGAAGTTTTAATATGACAAGGTACATCAATTATGAGCATTACCTCTATTTAAATGTTTCCATATGGGTGTGAGGTGCTCTCTGAGGGCACTGCGGAGAGCGGCGCACGTTTTAACTTGCTTTGATGACTGGCATGCCCGAATAATTTGGTATAATGGGATTTAATTTGTTTGTAGATAAACTTATCTAAAGGGACCACCACAGGAACAGAAATCTCGCTGCTTATATAAACAAAAGAAATTAATTAATGTGGAAGCACTAATTGGTTTATACACTTTGCTGGCAGAGCTCTGGGACTGGGGGCCTGAGTCGTGCCTAGTGTCTGTGTAAGGGTCCAGAAGAGGCCTGGGCCTTGGGAATGCTGTAGAGAGTGGCAGGGCAGTGGAGGGCTCTAGAGGCTGCGAAGAACCGTAGACATGGCCAGGTGCTGGGAGCTGCTGGCATGGCAGAGACCTGCCTGTCCTTCCCTGGCCATGGACCTAGTCACCTCAGTAAGCTCTGAGCGTCTCCCACAGAGACACAGTGACAGTCCTCCATAGCTGACATCCTGTGTTTTCTATAAAGTAGTCCCTGTCTCTGGAATGCTGGCCAGACCCTAGCCTGTGTCCTCTTAAATCACACTTTTTGCACATTCCCTCAAGGGAATGGCCTGGCTTGCAGAATGGAGCACTTTTTTCCGAAGACCTTGTTACAGTTGTGCCCATTCCTGGGGTCCCCTAGTGAATATACACAGCTCTCCCTAAATGTAAGGATGGATAAAAAGATGGACAGAAACTGTCTTTAATCCAATCTTGAATCATCTCAAGCCTTCTCCTCCCAGGGAGACACGCCTGCTGCCCTGCCCCCAGGCAAACTGGGGTGCTTTTTACCTATTTTCCACATCCTTGTATTTTTGTATTTTGTTTTCCCTGATTGCTTGAACATTTGTCTTTCATAGAAAGAGGCTCTGAGTCCTTGGCGTGGCACAATGGAGTCTGTGCCCATGATGTGTACACTGTGTGACATTGGGGCATGAGCACTGGGAGAGCAGGCTGTGGCCTTGACACACCTACCCGCACCTGCTCTTCAGTTTCTCAGGTTCCTCACGGTACATGACCCCATGGTGCCTGCGCAGTGAACCTGTTCTGCTCTGTAAGGTTTTGACATCTGTACGTTTTGCTAAAGCTGTGGCGGTCTGCTGTGCACACTCTTACACACCCAAACACTTGTATACTGTGGTCCTTCCTTACACTTAGCCGCCCCAGACTCCCCATTGTCTGTGGTGCGAGGGGTGGGAGTGGTAGGGGATGGGAAGTCTGACCCTCCCTTGGGAGCACAGCTGTGGGGGCAGGTGCACTGGGTACAAGCCCAACTAGGACCCTTGCTGGCTGTGGAACTTTGAGAGAGTTTTTCAGTTTCCTTCTCATGGCAGGGTTACACAGTAGGGATGAGGACGCTTCCAGAAGGGGGTGGCCTGGGCTCTCGAAGGGTGGGCCACTCGGTGTGCCCCTGGCTTTCCCTTGAAGAGATATGTTGAACTGTCTCTCAGAATAAATTGTAAGGTCATTGATTTTCTATTTTCCTCTCATTATTTGCAAAAACAGAGCAATTAAATAGCTCTTTGGATTTTCCTATATGGCTCCCTCTGTTTTTCCTAAAGAAGATCTGGAAAACCACCCCAGGCATGAATTTCAGCACTTCTGAGCCCTGAACCCCTGCTACACAGCAGGGAGGGTCTCACCTGTGCTGCTTCCTCACTCAGGTACATTTTCCTGAAAGTAAAACTCGCTGAAGCAACTCCCTAGCCTAAAACCCTGAAATAGCCTTCTGGCCTCTGGGATTGCATCCAACTGCTTGGCATTTATCAAACAGATCGGCTAAGTCCCTGCAATGAGCCCAGGTCTCCCTTCTTGCTTCTAACTTCCCACCAAGCTTCAGATGTGCAGGATACTTGTCTCCTATGTGTGTTGGAGGCTTGCTGAGCTGAGAACGTGGCTCAGGTGGGTGAGTTTGTGTGCACGTTTGTCTCTCCTCCCAGCTCAGAATCTGGGATGCTGTGTAGGTTCTCAATAAATGACTGTTAAATGAATGATGTATTAAGGATGTTTTTACCCATAATGATACAACACTGAGCTCATGCACAAAGGCTGTATGGATGTGGGACACAGTGTCCAGTGGGCCACATGCCCAGCGGGTCACAACAGGATGAGACATAATATTGTAGAAGAGACGCTGTGGGATAATAGGGGGGTGGGTTATCTCATCCTGGGGAAGGGGGAGGCACGTAAAAGCTGACATTCCAAGAGGATTGGTATTTAAAATGAAACATAGATAGAATTTCAACACATGGTGATGGGACAACTGGATAAAGTCCGGCCCCTGCCTCTCACCATATACAAGAACTAACTCAAGATGGATCGAAGACCTACATGTAAGGGCTGAAATGATGAAACAACATGGGCACACATCTTTGCAATCCTAGCTTAAGCAATAATTTCTCAGCTATGACACTGAAAGAGAAACAGAAGAACAAATAGACACATTGAGGTTTATCAAAATGAAAAGTTTTGTCGCTTTAAATCCACATGTGTCTGAAAATAAGATTGCAACTCCTCTTTTCTTCTGAATTCCGTTTGCCTGAAAAATTGTCTTCCAACCCTTAACTTGGAGTTTTAATTTGTCTTTTGAAGCTAAGTGTGTTTCCTGGAGACAGCAA